>JAQFZH010002078.1:0-17999 GCA_034695485.1 Entomobrya nivalis
TCTTACATTTAAAATCACACGTTCATTGTCGGAATCTGGTCCACTGTCTGCCATCGTAACATTCCTTTTTTTGTTTCGCTTTCAAATTGCAGTCTACTTGATATGGTTGCTAGAGTTCAGCTAAATTGATTAACTAGTCAAGTCGAGAACGCCAATGAAACCTTTACTTTAAATTCGTGTAAGCAACCAAAAATATGAAGTGTATTGGGTGTATTGGGTGAAGTACAAGATAAGCGTACGTGATTTTTTATAACACAGAGCCCCGTATCAAACACAAACCACCTAAGATGCACTACCATCGAATCAATGCTAACTTCTATCGCAAAAATAGTTCGGAGGTAAAAATTACGATTTAGGGTGCAGAACGTGCGGAATAATTATTTTGAAGGAGGATTTTTTATGCTATTGTGGATGGTCAAAATGCCAAAAAAGGGTGCAAAAGAATCGTATGCCTAAAAGTAATACCAACAAGTATGATATTGACAGTGTGAGATTCGAAACCGAAATGCAGTTGCTTAGCTCCGCATTCAAAAACTTTACAAGTCGAACAATAAATCTGTTGGAAAGAGACTTTGCTTTAGATACAAGTGTTTATAGTGATCAACCCTGCAAAATTAAAAATTCAAATTTCTATTCCGGTTTCTTTCTGGGTAATGTAGGGAAACGGGACAGTGCTCATTTTTCATTTCATCCATCAACGTTAAAATTTGTAAGTTGTGGAAATACATCGTTGACTGGGATCGTGCCCGCTTTTGTTCAAATTGTTTCCATTTTTGAGCCCATGTTATGGATGTATATAGCCAGTTCGTATGCAATACTTGCCATTTTAGTACATTTGAAATTTTCTTCCATCAAAACCAGAGTTGATCATTCGTCGTTCGTAAGTTGTTTTAAAATTTTGGTAGAATAGGGTGACCCAATTAGGGAATCCCTTTTCCTATATTCCCCCGCAACTCGAATTATATTTTTGATTGCACTGTATGTAGGATGCGTTCTAAGTACTTTGTTTAAAAATGAGAATATTACGCAAATAACATTACCACGTCAACCCAAAGTGTTATTTAACACTTTGAACAGTCTTATCGACAATAATTTTAAGATTTATACTCGTGCCACATTTTTGAGCGCTGTGGATCTTCGAATATCTTCAATATTAGCTGTAGCCCCTCAACTACGCAGTTTAATTGGATTGATTGAGCCAACTAGAAATTATTCGGATGATCATGATTTTTCGAATATATTTTACAGTGAGCTGTACACTTTTGGGAAATCAGAGAATTCTTTTATCAACTATTTATCTTGGATGGCTCCCGCCGATAAAGACTTTTCAGATAAAGTGATCCGAGTGATGAACCATACGAAACTATTACCAAACTGGATGAGAATATTGTTGAATTTTAATAACGTGAGTAAGGATCTCATGGAAAATTGTAATAAAACAGCATTGCTCTTGCCCGACCTAGCCGCTCATGCATACTACTATAGTTTAAAAAAGGAGAAGAAAAGCACGTTTTTGGGAAATGACTTAAAAATATATAAATCTCATGGGATCAAGTTTGGGAGACGAGTTAATCCACAAATTCTTTTGAGAATGGAAGGTTTGTATAGCGCAGGGTTGTGGGATTGGTGGACTAAAATTATGGTACATTTTATGCCTCGGGTTCAAAGTGGATTTTTAAAGGATGGAATTCAACCTGTGAAGGCTTCAGATATGGATGGGAATATTGTTGTTGTATTTGTTATATATGGTGTTGGCATTCTCACTGGAATACTGATGTTTATCGTGGAAACAAAATTGTTAGTTTGGATGACTAACAGATTTTTGAAACTTTTTAAGGCGTGCTACACAAAAGCAGTTAAACGCTGTTTTAGAGAATATTTGTTAAATTGAATTTATGGGAATTGTTCAATTGCAAGTTTCAGGGGTGGGGGGGATTTGGTGTTTTTAAATGTAAGGTAGAACGGTAGTTAATTTAGCTTGATAGATTATAGGCTTTAGTCTTAATTACATACTAATTAAAGCCATCTATAATCCGGAAATTTCTCAGATTTTAAGAAAATGTTTAAATTTACAATAGCTATTGTTCCATTTAAAAAATATCAAACAGTGTTCTAAATTTTAGAATAGTTGTAAGTATAGTTGAAAGTAAATGTATTATTTGCATTTAAAGCGTAGGTGCTTATTTCATATTATGATAATCAATAATAAATCAGTAAATTATGTCCTAAAGTCTATGTTTATTTTAGCAATATATAACGTCGCCACTGTGAGATACGAAAAAAATCTCTCGTCTTTTTGATTAAAATTAGTATTAATATTATATATTATTAATGAATTTATTATTGTAACATAAATATAAAGCCATTTATTCAACTAAAATTAAATGCAATTAAATTTGAATGTGGAGTTTATACTTGAACGACTACTAACTGAATTGTGGCTCTTTTTCCTCGTTGTGGTCGATAGCGTCGACTTTTGTTGAATGGATACTCATCATGGATGAATAAAAAATAGCATAACCAGTGTATTAATAAACTAGTGACCCTTAATACTTTAAGAATCATTTCCCCAAAAAACTCATCAAAAAATATCATAAACATTAAAATAGGAATCAAATAAATGTAAAATATTGCCACAATAGTCCCCCTTAAATTTGATTTCTTCGGAAATTTAACTTTTATAAAGTTGGTTTTATAAATATATGCTGTTTTATCACTCATACGCGTAAGCAACTCATTCGGATTTTGAAATTGACTGTTATTAAACTTTGTCCATTGTCCATTTAAGATGAGCATTTAATTAAGTATTTATATATTGAATAGTGAAATAAATACATATTGGTTTTGATTAGATTCGTTTTTTGCTGTTAATGAGATAAGGGAAAGTTTTAAGTGACTTTTAATAAACCATTGGTGATTCGATTTGAAAATGAAATTTTGGCAAAAAAAATGCAAAAAGTGGACGAATCCAGGCGAATCCGGAAATTTAATTCTTAATAGATATAAGGGGTGTACAATAAACAAAGCAAATTTTTTCTACTTGAATTTTGACCAAATATATTCTATTAATAATTTAATGCTCATGGTCATAAGAAAGTTTATGCCGTGGGTCTTCAAAATTGCTAAAGTATAAACTCCAACTTCTTTTTGTAGCGACTGCACAGATCCTTTTAGAAATCGATTCTGCTTCCGTGAATTCCTACTTTTTTAAACCTTCGTTTTCTTCCAAAAACGATTTCACCTAACATATGTAACGCATCTAAGTAATTTTATTGCAGGACAATACTCTGAAAAAATGCTGATTTAAAATTGTTCAAAAACGTTAAAATCGCATATACTATTTTTGCAACATTAGCATTTCAAGATACGCCTAATTTGAAAAAGATCCTTAGGAGATGTTTTTCGAGTGTGCAAATTATGTCGATGTACTTTGTAGCGTTTTATTTAATGAAAATCTAAAACGACGAAAGATATAAGCAGGGTCATTTTTTGTAGTAAAAATGAGGGTCTTTATTATGATGAAAAGAAAATCTATGTTTCTTTATACGTGTGGAAAAAATTCGAGTCGACAAAATTCGCTTTGTTTATTGTACACCCTTTATTTATTATCAAACAACCAGAAAACAATCCAAATCAATCACTTATCATGATAAATACACGTTTCCATATAACAATCGTACACTATTATTCTCGCCAAGTACCCTTTATACTGATAACTACATTTCAAATATGTAGTATTGCCCGTTGTTTTATTAGTTTGATTAATAAATCCATTAAGTACCTGTCCTGTGTTGTCCCATGTCCCAATGTCCCAGTTTCTTTTGAATTATCTATAAGACGCACTGCCTGAAAGGCCGATTGTGATGTCATGATGCATGTAAAAAGGAATTCAGGAGACGAATGAGCTTTTTCTTGTCAACAAATACCAAGTTTCGTTGTTTTGCCTTTTATGCAAATCGCTTAAAAACAGCCGCTGAACATGCAATTCGCCTATTTGTTTTCGAAACTTTGGATTTCGCCTAAAACGGTTTCTCTCAGTTATCAAGTAACCATGCAAACAGTAGTCTTTTAATTTTTGTCACTGAAATCGGAAATGGTGAATCCTGTCAAATGAGATGAATAGTTTCAAGATGTTTCTACTTTGGAGAGATTAAAGTTTTCCAGCTATGAGGTACCCATATAGGTTCATTGATAAATTTGATAAACAGAGCATTGCTACACTTATATTTGGTCGTTGTACCAAGAAAGGGGCTTAAAGTAAGCTAAGACTTGTCTAGCTTGTCGTTATTACAGTCACGATTAGGTAACGAATTCACTTGTTTCCGTGTTTAATACATTCAGTATCTAATTATAATGACTGGTTTCATTGTGCAAAAAATATTTTTTGGGACAACTGTTAACTTAGGGAGTTAACTTGCTTACTCATAAGCATATATACATATTATGTATTTTGCTCTATCTTTCTAACCAACAAGGTTAGTACAGAAAACCAATACAATTAAACAGGCGAATAAATATAACAATCAACATATATATTTATTTATGGCATACACTTATTACATATTCATCTACATATATATTATACAAAATTACACCAAAGAATTACAGGATAAATATTTCACGTAAAGGATGTTGATTTATAGCATCAAAATATACATATACTTTATTTCGAGTAATATATGTACAAGCTATAAATCAAATCCTTGATTTGCAACGCAAAGCGTGTCTAATTAATAAGCACAAAAATACTTATTACTTTTCTACGTAGATTGTCATTTCTTACAAAGGTGTTATACTTACATCCTAATTTTCATAAAGTTAACCTCTATATAAATTTAAATGAAAAACTTGGATCAAATCATTACTCAGATTAAAAAATGCTACAAATAAGCGTGAATAACTTGTACAATATCTTTATTCATAATTGTGTACGTAATATCATATAATCTTAAAAACTTTATAACAAAAGTTGTGCAAGAGAAAATATATTCATGTTTTTGCCACTAAATGAAAAATAAAATAGGAAAAAACATTATTTTTAGCACAAAATCACAACATCTTGCCAATATATTGAACATATCTAGCTAACAAGATAATTTAATTGGAGAGTGAAATATTTACTTGTACAACAAGCATCATAAAAGATTTTTTGTACAATATTTAGACATAAATATATAACTTTTTGTGAAGCATTTTTTTAAGGAAGTTTGTAACAAGCGCCAATTTAGCAGATTGTTGTCATAAAAAATGATGTTAAAGCGGACATCTAATGTATTCTATTTTACACGTTGAGCCTGAACAAGTTTTTTTTAATATTTCAGTATTTTCAAAGGTGAATATTTTACTTACGTAGGCGCTTATGTTACTCAACCCAATTATTAACAAGTATGAATATATTTTTTGTAAACCTAACAGTTATATTTGATCCAGAAAAATAAAACATATTTTTAGTCCGGTTTTTAAGAGTCACGTTTACTTTACGATTCTTCTGTTTCCTTATTCTGCTTAGTCTCAGGTTCCTTGTGAATCTGAACTGTGACATTTTGAAGTTTCGCAGAAGTTGTTGGTGATAGTAACGTTGGTATTGATGGACCTTGCGTAGTGTAGACAGGATTAAGTAATGACTTGGAAGTGTTCGCAGTAACAAATACGCTTGATGTTCCCGTCAGTCCTACAGTCATTTCAATATTGACGTGGCTTTCGTCCTTCTTATGTTCAATTTTTTTGGATGCAACTGGAGATTTTTGTTTTGGGGCTGTATTCGATTTCTGTATAATTATTGCGTGTGCTCTCCAACCAAATTGTTCGGGTTCCCATTGCTCGTTGTTCGAAATGCAGACCGGTAAATTTGACAAGTTTTTAGGGAAGCATGGAAGGAAAATTTTTCGACAAGAGATATCCTCTAGAAGAAATACATAACTTAGTGGACATAACACGAAGGTAGAGTAATAGAGAAAGATGAATGGGGTGAGAAATTTGACAAAATCGGTTGACCATCCAAGCTGGCTTAATATTTTGTAGAGGAGGAGACCAAGTCCATTTGGGAGCCAGTTGAGCACAAATACGAATGTGTGGAGATAGACTAAGCGCACCTGGTGTATTCGTTTTCTCAAACTTTCACTTTTAACGAGCTATATAAAGAATAGATTTAAAACTTTATATATTGGTTTTATGTACAACCTTATATTATTTTTTGAAGGAAAATGCTAATAGAAACTTTCCAAAATGTAAAAAATCCTTCAATATTTTTTAATAATACTAGGTTTTCAAAAAGATCAAATATTTCAACTCTTTAGTATCGACATCTTGGCTTCTAAGCTGATTTTCTTAACAAATCCAATTAGCATGTTCCCTACTTGAAACTTTCCAAATGACGACAATGACAATTCTTACAAGTTGATACAACTTTAAATTTGCTTGAACGCCGTAACGAATGACATGAGTTTTTTGTGGAACGTTAACAAGTAGGTTATGACGACAGCTCAAAAAAAGGTTAACATTATTGCGCAATAAAATTACAAAATATTTACTCACCTTTAACACTTGGATAGTTTTGATTGAAGATCGAATATGTATAGAAGCTGCAAATAAAGTAAAGAAATTGGTTTTTTTCGACTTATTTGAATTGTTAGTGTTAAAACGTTTTTTTTTCTCCATACCTCGAATAAGATAGAAACAGGCCATTACGTGGAACACTAAAAACCGAAAGGACTCGTATACAATTGTTACTGCAAAGGAACCCAACAGAGGTATCTGCAAAATAATATGAATAAAATATTAATAAGTTTTAATAAAAAACTACAGAACGATTTTACTGGCATAGGTTACCTCTCTGCACCGGCCTGCGTTGTTGTCCTGGTTTTGATCATATTCTACCATAAATGTGGAAGGTAAATTTGTCAGAATGGTGAATAGCCACATGTTACCAAGTGAGCGATAAGCAAAGCTTTTCTGCAGAATATCCGAGTCCGGCCTAGTCCGAATCCAAATGATTGCCCCGGCATTGACCGGAAACATGTAGTGAATGTTATCTATAATGAAGTATTTAGATAAAATAGTGTAAGATATTTAAAATCTTGAGGGGAAAAAATACAACCAAAACGTTAAACTGTTTTTTACTTCTCAGAAATGCAAATAAATTGCAAATCACAGGCGTAGACCAATTGATCATATTGGTTTTCTCCAGTACGTAGATATAGATGACAATTGTAAATCCAATAACAACGGATGATATGTGAGCAACTAGAATATTGGCGGGTCTTTGAAATAAATAAAATCCGGATTGTTTAGATTTAAAAAAAAATATTTAAGATACATTCAGGTAACTTCATTTACCATAGTTTTCAGTTACTAAATTTTTAATTGATTTATACCTTGATTTTCTGTATGATGATATAAATATGATATAAAATACTCGAATATTTATTAGCACACTGAGCGCAGCAACGACTGAAAATGTGACCAATAAAACTATATTCAGAGTAGACATTTTTGAGACTTGGTTCTGTAGACTATCCGTTATATTTTAGAAAATTGGCAGGTTAAAGTCGACGTAAATGTAATATTGAAGAAAAAACCCTTTCTACTCTGTTAAATCTATTATAAACATACAATATTGTTGACTATGTTCGAGATTGATTATTGTTCTGTTTGCAAAATTGTTAAATTTAATGTATTTCTTTGAACACAAATATACACCAAATTAGAAACACTTGAACGCCAGTTTTAAAATCGAGTCGAAATCGAAAATTAAAAAAAAACTGCTTACTAAAGTTAGAGAAGTATTTTTGCACGTAAAGTGATCCCTCTGACACCAGACAACCAACTGAGTTCACTATGCATAGCTCCCTTGCTTTCCCCTTCTACTTGTTGGTGTACCGGTGCGTTTTCTCGTCTCAGAAAAAAACAAGGATATTGGGCACATCCGTCTGTCTGGCTCTTATTCAATGAAAATGGAAGATACTGGAAGTTTCTACCGGCAATATGAACTATATAAAACTTATATTAATAAGCGTTCTACTATCGTTGTAGTATATAGCTTTGTACAGTTTATTTGTTAGGCAATCAAAATATATTTAATATTGAATATACAGTTGTAATACTTTTCGCAATGAGAAATACAGCAAAAGAAAGACTTATATTTTTATTAAGTCTTCAATTATGTTATTATTGGAAAAACGGATAAAAATAGCAAATATAGAGAGGACGTTTGAAGAACGTAATCTTTTCAATACTAGCTGACTTGCAAGATTAGTCCAGCAGCTAAGATAAAATTGTTTTTTATATGGACGTTCTAGGTTTGATCTTTAATGAATTTGTGTGCCAGACTGTTTCATACAAAAGGCTTACGTGTCAGTTCAAAATGTTTTTCTCTTTTGTTAATTATTTATTCTGAAAACACGAGTGTTTTATGTATTATTGTTGGATTTGTCATGGATGGATTGTTATTCTGACTAGTGTAAATGTGATTTGATATTTGTAACTTACAAACATATTGGTTATGTCGGAAAATACTTGCTGTTTTATGTACTTTTGCAAAGAAATGAATGATTTCATAATACGAATAGTCAAATTGTCACAGTACATAATTCCAAGTAGGCTGGTAAACCTTAATTAGGAAACTTTAGGAGTAAATATTATTCGAATTTGGATATGAAAAGCAATTGAGCTTTAAGTCAAAATAATATTTTTGAGCTGTAAACAGGTAGGAAAAGGGGGATAATAACAGATAATAGGATATAATATTTAGAAAGCATAATAAAGCATGTACGGAAACCATTGCAGCATTTTTTGAAGCTTATTAATTTTTAACCAGAAGCAGTATTTAAGTTCGTAAAAATATATTTAAGTACTACTACATTTGAGGTATAAAAATCATACAACATCGGATCCTTGAATGAATTTATTACCAATATAACGGAGAATTTCGAATGTGCTGCCAATTACGAAGATTCCTGATTTTTTAAACGTGCCTACCTAAGTTTCGGCCTATATCTTTACATAGAATGATAAATTTCTAAAATATTTCGACAGTATTAATGGCTTGGCTCATTAGGCTTTGAATAATGCCCAGAACATCTCGATATTTCGGGATTTTGGTACGACTCGGGCATTTTAAGATTTTACGTCAATTCCAGTTTTCATGGTTTGAAGTGGTTTTTTCCGGAAAAATATGCAACGACTTCTTGTGCACTGTTCCTGACCATTCACCATCTTGATTGCGATTTTTTTTGTTTGGACCTTGAAGCTTAGTTCCTTAGCTTTAATTATTTGTAAAGTTGATCATATAATTTTAAGTTCCATGGCAGCAGCAGGCATATTATCGGAAGGGTCCTTTTCGAACGTTTTCAACGTCTTCTAATACATTCCAATGGTTCTCACAGATGTAAGTGTACGGTAATTTTTGATGTGGTCCGGTAAATTTGTACCCTAATGCTTAGTTATCACTTTTAAAATCATAAATCACAATAAAACCTCATTAAATTATTTTTTTGATGGTTATGACCTTTGACCTTTCAGTTATTTTTTCGTAGTAGGAATTATAGCGTTTTTGGAACGTTTCATTTTCTGTAGTTTTCTCGATTGAAAAGCCATTCAAGGATCCAGTGTTGTATGATTTTTAATCCTCAAATGTAGCAGTATTTAAATATATTTTGGCTTTCTTACATACTGCTTCTAGTTAAAAATGAATAAGCTTCAAAAAATGCTGCAATGGTTTCCGTACATGCTTTAGTTTTTTTTAATCGTTTAGCCCGAATTTGAATTCTAGTACAAATTGTTTTTTGCATGTATAATTTTTAAACCATCAACTTATATCGTATTTCCGCTATTTCGAATAAACTTTTTCTGCTATAGAACTCAATATCTTTTAAACTAGACAGACGACATTTTTTTGTCAATATCGTATTGTCAGATACCATAGGCAATCAATCATTATTCATTCTGCTTACATTTGAATTTTCGGTCTTTAGAGATAATTAGTATTTTTGTTGAATTGCAAATGCTCTTTTTAAATAGAAAACTCACCAAATCTCAGCGCATAATTTTTATACATGAAACAATGGGCTAAATGCACAACCAATCCTAATACTTACGTAAGGGTAAGATCGTCCTATGGCTTTATTTAAAATGTATGGTGACCGTTTTCGTAACCATAGCGGTTAAGGATTTCCTTACACATTTCTACCTCATAGGAAGTGTTGTGCATTTGAGGCAATGTAATATGATATTTCAGTCCCATAAACGACAAAGTAATAATTAAAATTTAATATCAATAAAACGAGGTAGCCTAAAGAGGAAACTTAAATATCTCATATTTAATTGTGGTCGTTGTGGGAACTTTGCATTCGTCTGTATTGGTGGAAAATTTTAAAGTCGAATTCATCTTCAAGAACCCATCTTTGCAAAATAACAAACCTGACTTGTGCATTTTGTGAAATACATATCTATTTCACAACCATAAACAAATTATATTTAACATTTTACATGCAAAAAATAAAACACGGCATAGCTAGTTAATTTAAAAAATGCACAACATACCACACTAAAAATTCCGTGTTGATTTTCCTGTTTTAATTTTGATTTATTTCACACTTCTAGAATATTTTTGATGCAATATGCCTTCAGACAAGGCTTTATATATGTCCAGGATGTTAACGTGCATAAAAGCGAACCTTACATTAAAATTTGCTTTACCCTTCTCGATGTTTGTCTGCGGTAGACTTGTTATGACAATGCAACGTCTAACCTTTAAGGAAATGATATTTGTCATTTGTACTATTTATGTATACTAACAAGAGACAATTGAAAACATTGAAGCAAATAGTTTTATACGTTAGTTTTAGTAGTTAAGCCATTCCAACAGCATTGATTATCAGTAGGAAAATTGTATATCCTTTTTGTTACTATACCAACATCATTTCATTTACATCTTACAAGAAAGTCCTATGAATGGAACATATGATTTTCACCCAGTTCACCTATAATTATACAGTTACCAACATACTTTTTTTGAAAGTACCACAGTGCCGTATATACAAATCCAAGGAATGATATGAAAGACAAGTAAAAATAGACAATGTTGTAATAGGACAAGGACATGTAGTATTTTGTACAACAACTCATACCATATAAAAAAGTGAGATACTAAAAAAAATTCAAATCGAAATTCTTTCGTGCTCAAAAAGCGCTAACTTACAAGGCTTTACTAAAATACAACCATCGTTTCATACTCGAATGAGATCAAGCGTTACATTCGAGTATAAATTTACAATTGTACACGTTCATCAAAACTTGTAATGTCGTAACGCAACTTGAAACGCATTAAAATCAATAGAGGTCAGAGGCCAGTTTAAAAATCATTCATTTAACTCAATACTTGCTCTAAATAGCTTTTCTATTACCTTAATTACACATTGCATTATAGCAACCACTAACAGAGTGTACAAACCTACTTAATATCCTAATAACCACTTTTATTTCCACTATCCACACCAAAATCCCTGTCAATATGCCAGCACAGTAAATGATAAACACAACAACAATATTTCCATCCATGTCAGAAGCCTTCACTGGTTGAACCCCATCTTTTAATAATCCACCTTGAATTCTAGGCATAAAGTCAACCATAATGTTGGTCCACCAGTTCCAAAGCCCGGCCCCATACAAACCTTGCATTCTCACAAGAATTTGTGGATTTACAGATCTCAGAAACTTAATCCCTTGAATCATTTCCAGTTTGAGGTCATTTCCCAAAAATGTGCTTTTCTTCTCCTTCTTTAAGCTGTAGTAGTACGCATGAGCTGCAAAGTCGGGTAACAGAACAGCTGTTTTGTAACAACTTTTCATAAGATCCCTTTCAACTTTATTGTAATTGAGCAATGTGTTCATCCAGTTGGGTAGTAATTTGGTATGGTTCATAAGTCGAGTCACTTTATCCGAATAGTTCTCAGGAGATATCCAAGATAGCCAATTCTGCCACGAGTTTTCTGCCTTACCATAACTGTACAACACGCTATAAAAAATGTTTGAAAAGTCATGCTCTGAATAATTGGTAATGGGTTCAATCAGTCTGAGAAAGTTGCGCAGTTCGGGTGCTATAGTAAACATTGCTGAAATTCGAATATCACTTATACCAAACACTGTAGCTCGAGTGTAAATTGTAAACTTGTTATCAATCAAACTATTCAAAGTGTCAAATATCACTTTGGGTTGACGAGGTAACGTTATTTGTGTGATATTCTCGTTTTTAAACAAAGAGCTCAAAACTACTCCAGCAAACAATCCCACTGTAAATACTATCCTTGTTGCGGATGAATAGATGAGCAATGATTCTCTTATTGGGTCTCCTTGCTCGACTAATATTTTATAAAAGCTGAGTAACGAACAGTTCTCATTTCTAGTTTGGTGCGAGGAAAGTTTTGAATGGACTAAGGTCGCTAAGATTATATATGACGCTGCTATACAAATCCATAGTCGAGTTTCAAAAATGGAAACAATTTGAGCAAAAGCTGGTTCAATCCCGGTTAAAGATGTGTTACCACAACTTACGAATTTTAGGGTTGATGGATGAAAGGAGAAGTGGGCATGATCCCGTTTTCCTGTATTTCCTAACATAGCGGCTGAATAATAATTGGAACTACTGATTTGACAGGGTTGGTTATTGTAGGAATTGGAATCCAAAACAAAGTCCCGTTCCATCAAATTGATAATTCGACCTGAGAAGTTTTTAAATGCGGATGTTAGCAGACTTGTTTCCACTTCAAACCGAAAAGTGTCAATGTCATAATTGTTAACATGGCTATTATATAAATTTAAAAATCTGAGATATTCATATCTTGAAGTGTCGGTTTTCGCTAGTGTCCTTAGTGCATTTGTATATACTGGATATATACCAATTTGCCAGCAACTTTTTCCAATGCTTTGAATGTTTTGAGTTTTAAGATGATTTGAAAGATTTATCAAATCATTCTTAAGTTTAATGTTTACAAAACCGTATATACTTGAATCTGTGCAGTCTCGACAGATAGATAAAAGCGATTTTCCAATTTTGTCGTGAACAATTAAATGTCTGTTGACTGAGGTGAAGTCGTAGTCTAGTTTGTACTGCCCATCTCTATGAATTGTTAATGTGTTTGCCCAACTCAGTACAGTTTTTGGGCTATCTTCATTTTTAATATTGTTTGCCAATACGAGAATATGGAATTGATGTCTTGTAACAAGTAGACTGTCTGAAGAGTGTTTATGATTTTTATAATACATTGGATCAATATTGTCGGGCAGATTTGTGGGCGTGTTGAACATAAACTTTTTGAAGCTTCCGGGCACAATAAAAAATAAAGTGTTTTGAGGAACGTGGTCCCATTCGTAAAAAGTAGGATCTTTCTGGTAGGTTGGAGGATGCAAATATAAATGGGCTTCACATCTCCATGGTTTTGCTGTACTGGTTTTGTCATAGAATTGCAAATCGTTGCAGCGATTTTCAAACAAGAGATTGTGACAAAACGTTATATTTTGAAGGTTTCTTTTGAACTTTCCATTGCGCGGAAATATGTTAGCTTGTAATTCGTACTCGGTGGGTTTTTGGGTAACTTCAATTTTGTATCCTACTTTGATGATATAATAGTTTGATAAAATCACTGGAGTGGATAGTGCATCGGAAACTATTAGATTTGCATGCTGGTAATTTATAACGTGAACAAGACATGTTGAGTATAATTTTAAGTATTGGCCGATATCCAAAGGACTCTTCTCGGCAACATCATCTTGAAATAAATTCGTTCTCACTAGTTGGTTTACTCTGAGAGGATAATTTAATCTGAAAGCAAGTAATGGAGTTGGAAGAAAATTACAGCAAACTAACTGAATAAAAATTCTTAGTAAGAACATTGTAAATTTTAGGAATAAATCGTGTGATAATTAAAAATGTTAAAATTCGGTAGTAAAACTCACTGAACAAAAATATAATGTAAATGCTTCAGTAGTGATTTGCTTTTATGCAACTGGTATTTGTTATGTTTACTCAACATCATAGCTTTATGCTGACACATGTATCTCATAGGTTTCTTTTTTGTATGATATAAAATATTTATTTAATGACGTTGGATGCCAAATACTTAATAGTAAAGTTACAAACAAGTTATGCAACTTAATTTATATAAAACTCTTACATTTATGTACCCTGGTTTGTATTGCTTTATTTGTAATGTCTGCTTGTCTCACACGCGCACAATAATACCTAAAAACTTCCTTGATTTGCATAGGTTTGACATTAAACGTTCATTAGTGGTGCTGAAGTAGACATTAAATATGGTGAATTTGGTACTTACTTATAAAGAATATAATAACTGTTATATAATATATTACAAATAAGTATTGAAGTATTCAGATATTAATTAGTATATTAATTTTAAATGGTTATACAATAGTCGACTTACTAAAAGTCTGCACGCGTGAACAATATTATGCTTCGTTAAGGTATGTCATATTACGGGGTTTACGTAAGCATCCCATTTTTTAGCTTAAATTTAACCGGACTTTCAATCTACAAATTAGGTAATTATTTTATTGAAATACAAATTTGCGTTAAGCTTAATTCGTAACTATCCGCAACTACATTATTACAGCAGTAATGGTTGACTAGACGCTAAACCAGAACTTGACGATGTGAGTTTTTCAAAAAGTGCAACTGGAAGTGTAGAAACCCATGCAATAAAAGTTTTTCTTCATTATAGTGGCATCACTCAATATTTAAAAACGTATATATTTTAAAAATCGAATACCTGCATTTTGGACAATAAATACGCTTCCTATAATTTAGCCAATTTAATGAGATTTTTGCTTTGTTATTTGAAATTATGTTTTGCATTAAAACTGTCATGCATTTGGTATGAATTCAAAGAACTGACGAACACCTGTGTATTTGAATTGGCTTTCGGATATATCACCTAAATCAATATTTAAAAAATGCAGAATTTGATTTCGTTCAAGTTTTCTATACATTTTTTGATGTTTGTGGTCACATTTAGAAGCGCTTCGACTATAGGTAAGTTTGTGGTGCACTTCCTGCAACCTTTGACTTTTTATTAAATTTTGGATATATCTTTCGTTAGCGAATATTCGGCATTTTCTTTTTTCGTAAATTGAATCAAAGAAAAGAGATATTGGATTGTCTGAATTTCATTGGGTATTTGATTTATTCGACTTGTTATTATGTTGCATGAAATAATTTGACCAAGCCAAACCATTGTTTTCAAGCTTACATAAATAAATTCTAATAAAGATCAAATCGAAAAAAACCAAGATTATTTATCCCAAACCTATCTTAT
Source organism: Entomobrya nivalis (assembly GCA_034695485.1). Classification (NCBI taxonomy): domain Eukaryota; kingdom Metazoa; phylum Arthropoda; class Collembola; order Entomobryomorpha; family Entomobryidae; genus Entomobrya; species Entomobrya nivalis. Next base: position 15,327 of record JAQFZH010002078.1, read on the forward strand.
TCCAGACATCAGTTGTCACATCACATCCAAAATTTATTTTTAAGATATCACTTGCCTGGAATCGTATTCAATCCTCAAATAGCAAGTTGTGAAAAAAAGTATAAATTGGATGAAGAAAGTTAATATGATCAAAAGCTTTCTATGTTGTATCAGTACGATTAATTTTTAATTCATTTGTTTCGTTATCTTTTGTGCTCCCGTAATAAATCGAAGAGATAAATAGGATATTACTTCTTACAAGGAACACTTCCCAAGTGTGAGTGGCGTAGAGCTTAACCAAATATGGATTCTAGGACAGTTTTTATCGTAGAATAAGATTCCGAAGACGATTTGCTGTAAAATTCACATTTGGTTTTTGCACCAGTATGGTCTTTATATCCGTATTTAAAAAAATGCCTAGTTTGTCAGCAGTTTACATGCATTTTACGGGCTTGTCAAAATAAAATTTTATCGGAAATTTACTTAAAAGCATAAATATTAAATAAATTCATCATACACATACAGTCAAGTGTTCGTTCAAATTACATCATGAGTATTTGAAGGGAAATTGTTGCGATTAAGTCGTAAGATAAGTACTAAAGCAAGAATCTAATGTCAATTTTACAGCAAAATGTCTTCGGAATCTTAATCTATGATAAAAACTGTCCTAGAATCCACATTTGGTTAAGCTCTACGCAACTCACACTTGGGAAGTGTTCCTTGTTAGCTACTTTTCTATAACGAAGTATTGGATTTATACTTTTTTGGCTTTTTAATGATGAAACTTGTATGCCAACAGTATCGTTTTGATTGGATAAAAGTAAGAGGAAAAGTTTTTCATAAGAGTTTAAATAATCAACAAGTGTAAAGTTATCACAGTTCATCTTCAAATGTCAAAGTGGGATGACTTACGTTTAGGTAACATGTGTGTTATATGGACTATATCCTACTTGTGAACAAATTACGTAATATGAACTTGCATAAAAATATTTTAGACTACCTTTTTAATATATATATATATCTTATATATATATATAGGGAAAGGACCCTGTGGCACCCTGTCGCGACCTCTAAAGTCTAACAAAGGAACTTTTAAAATAAAAAGCGATTTGATGGATACAAAACAGCACAGTGTGATAACACGTCAAACTATTCGATAGCAAAAATGTGACAAAATCTCACAAAATTTTACAGACTTATTTTGCCGTAGAGAAGGAAAGTTGTGTGGTTTTTATCTTTCATGTTCCTCCAAAGAAGAAACATAATAAATATATTTTTTTGTCTTTGGCACTTATCCTGATATACCATATGTTTTAATTACCGCGTCTATGTTCACTTTATTTACAATGCTTTCTTTCTAGTTTCCTACGAAGTTGAACTTTGCCACTTTTTAGTTTAATGGTTGTGGTTGATGTTGGTTCTACAGTAGACATTCTACTTACTTTCATAGCCTCAAACCTGTTGGAATTTTGTTTCTTTTGATCTTCTGCTCTGTTGGATACTTTGTTGGCACGTTTTACGTTCACCGATGTGTCCAGTTTTAAAAGTAGGTCAACTATCCCTCCAAACAGTTGGGGATTGAAGATGATTTAAACAATGTAGAGAACGAGGCCAAGTCCATTTGATAAAGAGTGGCGACCAGAATGAATATATTTGTATTTATCGAGATATAAGACTCGTATCTGCTGTAGTCATTTTCTAAATCCTAAGAGCCAACAGCACTTATTTCAATTTGCATGCACCTTATTGAATATTTCTGATTTTAGCAACATATTTATTAATATATACAGTGGACTTAACTGCAAGTTACAAAGTAGTGAAGTTTCAGATTGTATGATAAAAGGAATTATGCAAATTTTTATTTTAATCAGCATTCTAATTCGACAATTTACACAAATTTTATTTATAAACTAGCGTAAGTGAAAGTATCTATTGTTCTTGTAAGGCTATAAATGTGGAGAAAGCACATCATAAAATGTTAATTCTAAAGATTACTCACCACGCTAATGTTTATTTTAGAGATGTATTCACTCTGATCGTAAGGATCGAGCACTTGCATGGATATGCAGCTTTTCTCTCGCTCGTGTTTGTGTAATGCTAAACGAAACGTATGTGGTTTTACGTAATAAAACAGTTATTAATGGGAGTATATAGTAGTGAACGGTATAATAAGTAATTAAATATACTACTTTTTGTTTGAATGTTGCTTATCGTATCTCAAATATCGTATTTATCCGTGGTTTTATTCACAGTTTTCAACAGCTTTTAAATTTTCTGCTTAACATTTCATCTAGAAATAACTAGGCTAGTTGGGTTCACCAAGCATCTTGTATTGCTCGTTTATAAGTAAACTAGCAAGGCCAGCGTGTACACACACGATGTTCAATACGGCACTGTGTGCCTTTTCAAACTCTAGCGGCTATGATAATGATCTTTAAAATCATCATTAAACGATAATTACTAATTACCATCATTAATGATGTAGCTTGGTAGTAGTTTGAATTTCCCTCTTGACTGTTTAAATGGTGTGACTGTGTGTGTGTAGTGTAGTGTGTGCTTTAGTGTGTGTGTGTAGTAGTATAGTGCAATTTTGCTGTTGCTGGGTGCATGAGTGGTGGTGGTGGTGGTGGTAAACAATAAACATATGAGATGAGCTTGGCTGCACACAATGCACGTTGCATGTTAAACTCTGGC
>JAQFZH010002079.1:0-17981 GCA_034695485.1 Entomobrya nivalis
GCGAAATTTGTGACAAATCTTTTAAAACTTGTAGCAGAAAAAATTCACACATGAGAGTATGCCATGATTTAAGTAAAGTCACTGACAAAAGTAAAATTTACAATTGCGACGTTGATGGATGTACTGCCTACTTTTTAGTTAATAGTCAGCTGATTCATCATCGAGTTGAAAAGCATAACGACACATATACCAAATCAAAGTTCAAAATAAAAACAGTCGAACAAAACAAAATTGAGAGCTACCAGTGTCCAAAGTGTAAAAAGTCATTTCAGGGCTACACCACTTATAGAAGACATGTGAAAAGTGGCAAGTTCTGTTTGGATGATAAGATGAACGAAAGTGGAGAATGGAAGTGTTTGGATTGTAATTTAATATGCAGTACAAGAAAGGAGTTATGGCGTCATCAAAATGAAGACCACAATCAGATAATTTGTGTAGAATGTGGAAAGATATTTAAAAAGAATGCTTTTTTGAAAGCTCACTTTGTGTTTCATAAGGATCCAAAGGAATGGGAGTTGGAGTGCTGTAAATGTGGGAAGAAATACGGATCAAAACCGAACCTCAAAAAGCACATGAAAAACGTGCATGCTGTCGATGACGCTGAAGTATTCATCAAGCCATTAACGAAAGCAGAACAAATGGACCCGAATTTTAAAGCTAAAAATTTGAAATACAGGTGTACAAAATGCCGCGTATATTTTCGGAACAAACAAGTCTATCACACTCATTTGTACTCACAAGTCAAAGGGAAATTTAAATGTGAATTTTGTCCGCATCTGGAAACAAACGTGTTGAAGCTGAGTACTCATGAATACCAGAGCCATTGTCTAGATGAAACAAAAGAAAAGGATCGACCAACATCGGATGATGGAAATGAAAGTATTGCAAAATTTCAGCCTACTTGTCCACGCTGCAAGTACGAGTCTTCCGGTTGTGCAGACTATCAATTTCATTTTGCGCAAGCTCACTTTAAATTTAAAGATCCAAAATGTGTAAAAGGACAAGAGAAAGTTTCAGAAAATAAGTGTGCAAAGTGTACCAAGACATTTGGTACGAGATTCGATTTAATTCAGCATGTTAAAGAAAGTCACCTCGAGACTACTTCCATTTGTCAAAAGTGTGGGAAAAAGTTTCTAAGACGTTCTGATTTGAATCATCATTTAAAGAAGCATAAAGAAGAGAAAAATTAGTCCTGAAATAAAGATAATAAATGGTGCAAAGTAAGATTGTAAAAAAGTGCATGAAAGATATTTAATAGAAACATAAGATGATAATGAACTTATCCACATTTCATTTACACTTACTTAACTCATCTAAAGCTAATCATTGTAAAAAACTATTTTGAACCAATAAAATTACTACTGTATGTTAACTTTCATTCTGAAGAAATTTGAGCTGAATATTTTGTACAATTTTTTATTATCTTCTCAAATGGACACTTTATGAATCTGTGTGCAAATTTATTACTTATTTTTTTTATCGTTTGGGTAACAAAACTGGGTCATATATATTTTTTAACTTCAATATCATATCAGTTTAAATGCTATATGCAAATAATGCTTTAATAATTACTACCTAAAATACCCTAACGTTTGATCGCGTAACAGATATTTCGACATGAGCAGTTACTATTGTAGCCACTGGCTGTTCTTAAATGGACATTGAATGAAACAAGAAAGCCGGTAGCACACAAGCATGCAACCAAAAGCCGCTCAAAAAATCCAAACTCACAATATAAGCACTCATTTTACAAGCAAAAAAGTCAGACTGAATACTGAACTGCTCACAGCTGATTTTGTTACTACTCTCTCTCGTCTGATAAAAACAACACAACAAACAGAAGAAACGATTGCATCCATAAAAATATTTCGACAATATTACGGATATTTTTTCTGTCTATTTCATTAAAAGTTACAAATTACACTTGCTTTCAGCCAACCACCCAACTTAATTTCTTTTTTATACCGACGTATAAAAATATTATATTAAACCTCAAACTTTTACAGTTTAAAAATGTTTCCGTCAGAAGCATTTCCCAGTTTTTGTGTGTTTTGTTATCAGAGCATATACATTTGTGCTAAATCAGCTAATAGTTCGGAAAGTGTAGACAAATTTACAAAGTTTGTTAGTAGACTTACGGGAGATAATGGGATAGAAAAATTATTTAAGGGAGACGATGAACGTGAATTACCTCCAAAGTTGAATCTGCAATGTTGTAACGATTGCAATTTAATTATTGATGGATTTTGTAATTACTACCACCAGTTTAAAGTGTTCGAACTACAAATGAATTGGAAATTAGAACAACTAGCAGGGATAATAAGCCATTGCAATAGAATACCGTCAAGATGGAAATCAATGAATACATCTTTAGAAGAAACGTTCCCTGATGACATGGCACTGAGAATGAGGAGACGTACTGCTATTAGGAAATATCGACAAGCCATTGAAGAAACATGTAAATTATATTTTATAAATATTACAAAATACAACAATATAAAATTATAAACTTTATAACCTTATTTATTTACTTTTTTTAAAGGTCGTCAAAGATGCCTACAACAACAACCTCGAATCATGATGGATATGAATAGAGACTTACCCACAAATTTCCATATTACGAGGCAGATTAATTTACAAAATAATACTGAAGAGTCGGATGTCAACAATGTCGTTGCAGAGGAGGACACGACGTCAATGGATCAACGTCAATCATTAGATATGGATATAGAGGCAGATATGAGTGATGACTATGACGAACTAAATGTAGAATATACAGAGCAGAGTCAATATGTTCCGTAAGTTATTTAATAATAAAAATAAAAGAAATTTTGATGTAATCTTAGTAGCAATCGATAATCATGATTTTTACAGTTTAATAGATCCCCTCGAAAGAGACAAACTTGAGACTTCTCCTACCTCGCTGGTTTCTGATGACCTTGATAATGAAATCCAAACTGACCAACATGATGATCCAGACGCTTCTAATTTCAGTGACGATAACAATCAAACCGATGATACTAATAATTTATTACCGACAACTTCAACTTCAGCTCCTGACCAACAAAGATACAGTTTCAGAAACAAAAGAAAATCGGAAACATTAAAGTTAGAAAATAGAAATTCTGATTATGACGACAGCGATGCTGAATTTTCCCCAGAACATAATTCGGGAGATTATTCCTCTGACAATATTAGCGATGGTGGGGAACACCAAGATGATGAACTACCTCAAAAGTCGACTTCAAGCAAACGTCAAAAATCAATCACAAAATCAGGCAACAACAGCAAAGTGGAAACTTTCCACTGTCCAAAATGTAAAGCGCCTTTTAAAACTTTTTCAAATTACAGAAGACATCTTAATAGCAGATTTTGTCCAAAGAATGATGAGGATGACGATACCGGAAACTTGAAGTGTGTGGAGTGTGATTTATTATGTAGTACGAAAGAGGAACTTTGGGTACACCTAAGTGAAGACCATGAACATATAATTTGTGTTGAGTGCGGAATGGAATATCAATCGAGAAAGCAATTTAGCAAACATGTAGAGCGTCACAAGAGTCGAATAGGGTGGAAATTTGAGTGTTGTCATTGTGGCAAGAAATGTGCTTCAAGTTTAGCTCAACAAGAACATACGAGAATAGTACACGATGATGGTCATCAAAATATTCCCAGAGTATCTAACAAGTCAGTACAAAAAATTATTGAAACGAAGTCAGAGTGGAAACAAATTAAGTGTCAAAATTGCTCTAGATGGTTTATGAGTAAGCAAGTTTATCAGACTCACTTATATTCACAAGCTAAGGGAAAATTTGATTGTGAATTTTGTCCGCATTTGGAAACAAATGTGTTAAAGTTAAGTACTCACGAATACCAAAGCCATTGTCCAGATGAAACAAAAGGAAAGGATCGAATATCATCATCGGATGATGGAAACCATTTAAAATTTCAGCCTACTTGTCCACGTTGCCAATACAAGTCAACCAGTTATGGAGATTATCAATCTCACTTTGCGGAAGCACATTTTAAACTTGGGAATCAAAAGTGTGTCAACCAAAAGAACAACCGTATTGATACTAAAAACAGTGGTAGTGGCGAAGCTACTGATGCACTTGAAAAATTAGCCATTAACAGAAAAATAAAAACGTGTGAAATTTGTGATCGAGTTTTTCGAGAGTTTAGCTCAAAAGTGAAGCATTTAAAAGAGTGTCATGATTTACCTGGAAGCACAGACAAAAGCAAACATATCAACTGCCAAGTTGATGGATGCACTGCTTACTTTTTAACCGAATGTCAGCTTCTTTATCATCGAGTTGCAAAGCATAAGTACAAACTTGATAGATCAAAAATATCATCAGAAAAAAATAAAGCTACAAATAAAAAGTTTGAGAATTACCAGTGTCCCAAATGTGATAAAACTTTTCAAGGGTTAAGGCTTTACAGAAAACATACTAACATTTGTTCTAAAACCAAAGATGATCAGGAGGAGACTGGAAGTGTAAAGTGTGAGGAATGCGATTTAATGTGGAAATCAAAAAAAGAACTGTGGCTACACCAAAATGACGACCATGAGAGTAAAGTTTGTGTAGAATGTGGAAAGTTATTTAAGACGAGACAGGAAGTTGAGTTACATTTGATTTATCATAAGGATCCTAAGGATTGGCCATGGGAATGTTGTAGTTGTGGGAGGAAATTATCTACAAGAAAACAACTACTGAGGCACATTAAAAGATTACATGGTGATGATGGTGAAGATATCACAGAAATTTTCAATAAATCCTTACAAAAAATGAAAGACATATCTCCAAAATCGGAAACTAAAAATCTGACATATACATTTAAGTGTAGCAACTGCAGTAACTCGTTTAGGAATGAGAAAGTTTACCAGAATCACTTCTATTTACAGAATAAAGGCAAGTTTAAATGTGATTTCTGTCCACGTGTGGAAACCAATGTTATCAAGTTAAGTAGTCATGAATACCAGACCCATGGTTCGGATGAAACAGACGAACATTTGAATGGAGCCAGTAAATCAACTCAGTGGTCATGTCCACGCTGCAAATACGAGTGCACTAGTTGCGCAGATTATCAATCTCATTTTGCTCAAGTTCATTTCAAAGTTGAAGATCAAAAATGTGTAAAACCAGCAGGGGAAATATCTGTAAAGTTATCAAAGGAAAAATGTATAAAATGTGGAAAACTATTTGATTCAAAGAAGGCTTTATATCGGCATACCAAAAATGTCCATTCTGAGGTTACACTAACTTGTGAACATTGTGGAAAAGGATTTTCGAATCAAAAAAATTTGAACCAACATTTGGAAAGGCACAAGGACAGAAATGAATGGAAGTGGCAGTGTAGCAAGTGCGGAAGAAAATTAATCTCAAAGTCTACTCTGGAAATGCACATGAAATCTCATTCAAAAGAGAAACCGTTTACGTGTAAAATATGTAAGGACAAATTCAAGTATGAAGTCAGTCTGAAAAATCATTTGAAGGCAAAACATGAGGAAGAGGATTTGTTAGAAGATGATACGATATAAGTAAATTAGTGATACAAGAATATCATGAAATATCACTAAAAATGTAGTCTTAACATGTGAAATAATGACGTTCAGATAATTGATTAAAATTACTATAATGAATAAAAACGCATTCAATAACCATTTAGTGTTAAAGAACAAATAAATGTTAAAAAAAAATTACATTAAGATCAATTTATTTATTTATTAAATATTAATTTGATTAAAATTATGACAAAATAAATATTTTTCCATTATTCCATTTCATACGTGTGCTACAGCTGCAAGTTTATTTTTGTATGAATAAACTAACCAAATAATATCAACACCAAACAAGTTGCATAAAATGTACGATATTTTTTCTAAGATATTGTGATGAGAGATATGGTCATGAAAAATGACAAAGTGAATTAATTTATAAGCATATGTAGTGTAAAGCCAATAAACCGTGTTTGTATGTGTTGCATTACAAGTGTACTTCATAGATGCAAAAAAAAACGAAGAAAGAATCATTTGTTCTTACAACTTCTAACAACCTGTTTCCTGCACTCAACATTGTACAGGTAGCTTTGCAAGCTTTATTTATAAGAAGAATGTAAAACAGATGTACTCAATAGCCAGCTGATATATCATCACTATCACATTATTTTCATTTTGTTTAGCTATTCAGATCATAGAAAGCTTGAAACTTTTCACATTTCTTCTTAATATTTATTTTTATTTTAACACAATTATTGTCCAAAATATTGTAAAAACCTGGAAACGTTGAAAATGTCTTCGTTACAGCATTCAAGTGGTTTTTGTGTGTTTTGTTTAAAGTCTGTTCCAAACGAAAATATCTCCAGTGTTTTAAAGTTTTTGACCTGTCTAAAACGATATCTTGGTGAAAGTACATTATGTGGATTATTTACTAAATTTAATAAGGAAACATCATTAAACCTATTAACAAATTGTTGTAATGACTGTCAAATATTACTCGAGGCCTTTTGTGACATGTACTGTGAAATTAAGCATTTGGAGTTAAATCTAGAATGGAAACTAAGACAGCTAATTCGAATCATGAAACTGGCTTCCAGAGTGTCCGCACGAGTGTCCAATATAAACACAATTTTAGATAGTGTCTTTCAGAATAACGAGACTGAAAATAGTAGGAATCTCATAAAGAATCTACGACAACATGTTATTAAAACAGGTAATTTTTTTGGTAAAATGAGTAGCGAAAGGGAAAGAAAATTATGAATTACAATAATTATTTAATTGGTTTTCCAGGTCATCAGAAGTCACTAGCATCACAACCCCGTGTTTTACTAAACAGATGGGAAAACATTGATCATAACGACTTGAAATTTTTACCACGATATTTACCAAATCAACTTAAAGCCGAAGGCCAAGCTCAAATTAATTTAAATATAAATCAACAAGTTGACCCAAATCTCAATATTCAATCGACCGAAGCGTCTCCAGCTACGAATTCGGATTTGTACCAGGCTGATGATCTTAACAATGTTGTTGACGTTGACATGAATCGTAACTCTGCATGTGACAGTTTAACTGCTCACACAGATAAACACGAAACAAATAATGATGGCAATACAACTGACTATAATTCTGATGGGAACCGTAACAGGAACAACAACAGCAATTGCACTTATACTTTAAATTGCTATTTATCTAGCTCATATTCTTTGCTAATAATAATGTTTAAATTTCTGGAAATATTTAGTGGAGATAATCCCATTCAAGAAGTGGTTCTCACCCAAATGAAGCTCGAGAATGAGAATTTACATAAAGAAATACCGCATCCGGACCATTTCCCCGAACAAGACGTAGTTTCCGTACCAAACTCTTTAATGTTAAATGAAAACGTCAATACTGCAAAGTTACCGACCAGCAATGAAAAATCTACCATCAGCCCTACTAAGCTTTACTGTTGCCACTGTAAAAAGAAGTTTAAATCTGTGGCTTGGTTAGGTGTTCACAACAGGAAATTTCACCCTAGCCCAGTTTCTACTCTGAAAGATGAAACAAGCAAGGGAATAGAACTAAACACTTTAAAAACAGGGGATGATGGAAATATTAATATGCCATCCACAACCAAAAACCAAGGGAGATATAATTTGCGTGAAAAACGTGTTCGTAAGTTTTTAGCACTCGATGAAAGTGATTCCGAGGATAATACTTCAGAATCAATGTCTTCATTGTCGTCTACAAGTGAATCTGAAAATGAAATGGAAGTCAAAGCAGAAGCTGTACTTGTTATCAAACGTGTTCCAAAGACGAATATCTTACGAAGAAAATCCAAATCTATAGTTCGAAAATACATACCTCGGAAGCGAGTACCTGTTAAACCGGAATGTGAAGAGGTGAACGGTGTAAAATGTTTTCGGTGTAAAATTTGTAAGCTAACGTTTGTCAAGTCAACGTCTTTAAGGCGACACATTTTCGGTTCTCACAAATTCAAGGGTTTAAAAATCACAAGCAAAGAAGTAAACAAAACCACAAGTTCTACTTTAACAACAAAACCTGTCCAAAGCAGCTTTAAATGTAACTTTTGTGAAGTTGTAATGGAATACCCATCAGATTTGGCAATTCACGAGACCGAACATGTTCCACGTGTTGAAACCGAAGAGGAACTGAAATCAAAGAAATATCTAAAATGTCCAAGATGCAAATTTCAGTACCATCAAACCCACAAAGCGTTTTATATTCGACATCATCTCAAAGTTCATCTGAAAGTTTTAGGTGGTAATCATTCAAGTGCTTGTACAATGTGTAGTGGTGGAAATGTTTATGTTCCTAACAGTGTATCCCATTATAATATATTTCATAACATAAATAAATTAGAAGACCCCACCAAAATTTCCAAGTGTGACTTATGCTCAGCTTTCTTCCTCAAAGCGAGACAATTGTACAGACACAAGTACCTGATACATGATCAAAATAATCATAAATGTGAAATATGTGAAGAAGTATTTCAAACGAGAGTTGGCTTGCGTGATCATAAAACAAAATATCACAAAAAATGGGACGAGAATCCGAATTTTCCAATTGGCTGTGACGTTGAAGGGTGCAAAAAGAGATTTAAAACACAGGGTGAATTCGAGTACCATAAACATTTTCACCAAAACCAGACGCCGTGGAAATATGTAAAAGAGAAGTGCTCCCAATGTGAAAAAGTATTTAGATCAAAGGCTCATTTACATGGACATATGAATAAAGCCCATTGCGAGAAAATATGTCAATTGTGCGGAAAAGGTTTCAAAACAAACGCAGTTCTACACACTCATTTGATGTATCATAAAAATCCAAATCAGTGGAAATTTCAGTGTGAGGAATGCGGAAAAAAGTGTGCAACCAGAACAAAGTTGGATGAGCACATGAGAACGCATACAAAGGAGAAGCCTTTTGTTTGCCAGTTTTGTGGAGAAAAGTATGCACATAGGCATAACTGGAGAAATCATGTAAAAACAAAACATGAGGATGAAGTGGGCGTGAATGAGGAAACTACGATAAGAAAAATTAATTTTAAGGAAGCACGGTTTATGTCAAGAAAAGGTTCAAAGAAAGGAGATTGCATTATTGCTGGAGGATCTACTGAACCCCAAAAATAGATTATAAAAATAATCCATACCTTAAATAATCGAAATTGTTTTATTTATTTGTAGAATTTTGTCGCTAAAAGTATTTATTTTGTTTGTAACCAAATAACAGTATACCAAATTTGATTCAAAAAAAATTATTTCGTCGTTTATTGGACTGTTAATATTTAATTACTTTAATTTATGTGACGAGAAGTGCTAAAATTTGTATAAACTTGCAGAGTTATCAAAGTCATAAAAGCAATGTAATGATTATTTTGACACAATTTTTATGTGTAATATGGAAATACAAAAACTAAATCCTTGTGCCTTTTGTAACCTGGCAACATTAACGATGTTCAAAGTAACCGTGAACTTAAAACCATGCAATAAATTGTAAACATTATCTTCAATTTAGTTTAGATATTCAAATCCTGTTTACTTCTTAACTACGTTTCTTTCATGGCTTATTGTTTAAATTTCTTCAAAATAAACGTTCTTCGATAAATTGGGTTTTAATTCATAATTTTACTTATCACGCAAAGCTTGTTCAGTTTAAATCCCTTGTGTACATCCTAATTTATAGTTATTGGGTTATAATATTAATATAGCATCAAATATTCTACCAAAAAGATTTCGGGCGGTATCCTGACAAAACTGCTCATGAATGGGTAACAACGGATAATAATACATTCTAATTACCATGAAAGACTTGCTCATCTTTTTTAAAACTAACTGCTTGTGACGTGATAATTTTGTCCAATAGTTGCAATGCATTAGGCTCGTTTCAGTTTTTAGTCGCCGACCCAATAGCTTCGACGTTTCACAAAATCGCGAAAGTGTTGTCAAATCCACAATTAAACCAAAAAAGCCATAATCCAAACAAATATTACGATTATATACATAAAGAACGGGACGACTTGATAAGCTTTGATTATCACCCACGGCAATACAACACACACCCAAAAAGCTGCAGTTATAAAAATGGCTAACAATTCCTCAAGCGATGATCTTGTAACAGAAGATGCAACGCTTACTTTTTTGAATTCTAGTAAGCTTACTTCTAAATCTCGTAAATCTTTAATTTTTATGTTTAGCAAATCATGACACTGCGCTTGAAACACATCCTGTACCTGAAAAACAACCATAATAGCTAACGAAATTGTTCTCGCACACTCAAAACCGCAACATGTGAAACAGATTCTTAATGCCAAGCATAAAATGTAAACAAAAGTTGAGACGTGTTCAAAATCCGGATCTTGAAGTATATCTCCAAGTATAAAATAAAATGGGTCGAATTGAAAATATATTGAAGAAATCAAAATAACAAAAGGAATTGGGGGAATATGAATAGCACAGCAATTTAAAATGATGTCCATTAGATCTACCGTACGATGTTTATTCCATGATTCTGGAAGTATTAAAAAATATATTATAAATGGAATTACAAATGAATTTAACACCATTTAAGTATTTATACACTTACTTCTGTGAGTCTCAAATACTTTCCTAAGTTTAAATAATCCATTAAACACATTCAAGGTTTCAGGATGTCGTTGCATTACTGTAAAGATTAAAATTGGAACTGTCGTAAATATTGCACTTATAATGTGAAGACCACCAATTTTCATGTTGTAATCCTCCCGTGGTCTGATCATAAAAAATGTAATTATGTCATAACTCGAACTAGTACATATTAAAAAAATTGTTACTATGGCAAACACATAATTAAATTTAGAATTTCTTGAGTTATTGTAAAACAGCTTTTCTTGTTGATGATCCCATGCTACTGGGTGGTCCGGTAGGTAAAAGTAGCCACGTCTCTGAATGCGGAAAGCAATTTTTCGAGCTTTTGAAAGCATTTTTAGTAGAGAGGGTATGCTTAAAATCTGAAATGACTTATAATCAGTAGTTGTCAATTTTTTTAAAACGAATACGGTTTGAACTTCAAAACACAATTTTTCTAGTTTACCAAAGATGAATCTAAGATAGCCATGGAATTTTGGAATCGAATGTATTCGTTCATTTCGAGGGATTTTTTAAAGCTTACGGACGGCGTAAATATGTTTGACAATTTGGTTTTAGTAATATTATACAACAGTTACTAGTAAATAGACACAAAACCAAAATATTAAAAACGTGTTCACAACATATGAAAACCAACAGTTCACGTATTACAAAGTCTACTTATATTGGAATAATTCACGAGTAACTCTGTTTTAGACTCTGTATATGATCTCAGAAGGAAAGATTTATTTTAGTAAAGTGTTCTTTAATGCAATGTTTTGAAGAGATAATTTGATAAATATAACTTGTTATTGTTGTAAAGAAACAGAAATATTTGATACTGTTGAAACTGCTGTTTTGATGAATTGATTGACCAAAGTAATGTTAGAGTAAAGATCACATAATGTAGTAAAAAACAATTAAATAAGCAAAGTATTTTATTACGTTCTTTTTAAAGTTAAAATTTTGCTAAATATATTTGGTTATTTAAGTAAAATTTCGTCCGGCGCGATTTTACTTTCTGTAGCACATGTTACTCTATGTTAAACAGAACGTTTTCCCCTGAAATTGCTTATAAATAAACTTGTGTAAGATATTCCAACTAAATGTTGTATAAAGTCGAGTAATAGGTTTTTCAAACTAGTTTAAAACAAACCAATATATTTTTTTAATCAAAGTTATAGTTTGGACAGCGAAAACAACTTATGAATTGTGTCGATGTAGTGTATATTTCAATTGATTGTTGTCCATAATAAAACAGTACACAAAAAATATAAACAACTAAAATATGATATTAAATAGTTAATTTCCCGGCTGAAATATCATTTCACGTTATATCAAAGCTCGTATAAAAATTTCAATTATTAAGAACTGTATATAGTTTTTCGATTGATCTAGTAAAGAAGTTTGATTTAATTTACATATACTATACCTACTGCGTAAACGTTTTGCAAACTATTAGGCCAAAACACTGTTCTAGTAAATTTTAATTTATTCTATGAAATTAGATTTTTGTTTTGTATTGTTTCAATTTGTAAACTCGTTCATTACTAAAACTACCAATTTTTGACCAAAAGATCATTGCTAACTTTTCTTACTTTGGTTTGAACTTTATTCATTAGATATCAATTGCGTGTTAGTTAGGCAATGGTAAAAACAAGGTTGTTGATTGGCATTTATGTTATTAATTGACGAATAATGAAATTAAATTTGCGCTTGTTCGTCTTTATTCAATAAAATTATATAAAATGATTATTTAGAAAACCCCTAAATTTCTTGAACTAGTAAAGTAATCTTTTTCCAACAGCCAACGCAAATCCTTTATTATTGTAAAAAGTCACTACCACGTCTGTTTTACAGTTTTGGCTAGTATCTCAAAAAGGGGGTTCTTAATTGTGTTTAAGTTACGTTTTCATATTTATTGTTTACATTTTTTTGAGAAACTCTATTCGAGTTTTCTTACATTTGAGGGTGAATAAAACTAATTGATTTAAAGTTAACATTTTTTATATCCTACAATCACAGATTTAATTCAACCACAAAATTATTATTAAAGTACAAAATACAGTACGAAATGCATATGTTCTACTTTACGAGATAAGTGGTCCATATACTCCCCATGAAAAAGCAGGTAAATTATGTGAAAGATCACTCTATGTACTCTATCTGGCATCAAACACAAAATGTATTTGAAGTATTTACGTTAGATTTCTTTACTTACACGTCTCAGATTCGTGTACTTGGACGTTGGTGAATGTAATTCATCAGCGCAGCAATTTCACATGAAATCAAGCAATAAAGCATTAACGTAGAACCGTATACAATCTAAAGTAATCTAATCTAATCAACCGTATTCACCTTGAGCTTTAGGACTACCTAACATAACATGCACTACCTCTAAGCTGCACGCCAAGCTGTTAATCAAAGTTCACTAAAAAATGGTAGACGTGCAACAATTATTGGCCTTTTAACGCATCAACATGTCACGAGTACTTTGTCTTAAGAAGAATATTATTTATAATAAATATGTACGGTAAAGTATTGATCATGGACAATCTTGTATGTGGAATAAAATGCACAGCTTGTGCATTGAGAATTCTTTACGTAAATATCGTAACTGATTATCTTTTGTGTATACAAACGTACAAACTCATGTATATTAAACAAAGTCTAATAACAAAACCAAGACTTAACCACTATAGCAAGCTGAAACTTTTTAAATACTAATATCGTTACAAGCATGAACAATAAGGTTCGGCATATGAGGATTGATCTCTATAATATTTTTTGCTTCAAAATTTACCACATATTTTAAATATTTAAAGTACTTCTTACAACAAAGTCAATCCCTATTATGTCGCATTATTTGGTGGGATAAACGCAATGTACGGAATCAAAAAGGCAAACACAACGGATTAACTTGCTATTGTACGCTTGTATGTTCATGCATGCACACGCATACTTACATGTGATGGCGACCAATGTTGCAGTCAATACCAGTCGGTTGAAGTAAACATGTGAATGTTGTCATATTTGTACTCATTGTTTTAATCGTAAGCATTAGTATTCCGGTAATAATTTGTACTGCACATGTGTGTGTGGCACTCCTTAGGCAGTGTGTGTGGTGGTTTAGTTTCCCCAGAAGGATTGAATGTTATACATTGTTTAGTTGTTATGCTAGAAAAGACAGTTTATCAAATTAAGTTCTCGCTGCATTACCTTACGTCGGTTAATTACTGCAAAGTTATACTTAATGCAGTCGTTTTAAGTTCAAAAATGTATCCCTAAATTCCAAATCAAAAGGAATAGTCGTTTGAAACGCCATATTATTCTAAACAATATAAATTGTTAATCTGGTTTAGTGAAATATTGTGAAGATACATATGGTCGACATTAATCACAGGCAACTAGTTACCCTCAAAGGTACTTTTTTGAACCCAGTAATTAGAACTAATTAGTTTTGAAAAACTATCTACAACATTAGAGGACATTTTTAAATATAATTATTAATTTGTTCAAGTTTGGGTGTCATCTGTCAAATTACACATAAAGTCATGCCTACATCAAATACAAAACCACGCTTTGCGTGCAAACAATGTGCGAAATCGTTCACCTGTTCCTCGTACTTGTCCCGGCACATCAATGCGGTGCATAATGGAATCCGTTATCCTTGTAAACTTTGTGACAAAATTTTCAAAGTTAAAGTAAGTTTGAAATTCCATGTTCGTTCAGTTCACGACAATTCAAGTCCTCACACATGTTTGGTTTGTAACAAGTCGTTTGGCTCAGGAAGTAACTTGAACGCACATGTTAAAATGATACACAAGCCTGGGAACCAAGTCAAGTGTGAGTTATGCAATAAGACTTTTGCAAGTATTAGAAGTCTTAATGTGCATCTTTTACGTCACTCAGAAACAAGGCCACACAAGTGTGAAATTTGTTCCAAGGCTTTCTATCAAAGGTACGAAAAGCGGGATCATTTAAAAACACATGCTGATTTAAAGCTATCCGTGAAATGTAACTTGTGTGAAATGCAATTTGCTTCTAAATCTGGACGAAAACAACACATGAAATATTTTCATGGACGTGATGAAACAATTTGTTGTGTCTTTTGTGCAAAGGTGTTTTCCAAGAAACCTTGTCTGTTTCAGCATATCTTAAGTCACGTTGAAGAAAAATCATATGAATGCGAGCTATGTTTCAAAAGGTTTTGCAGCAGCTCAGATAAAAGGGAACACATGATGTCCCATACAGGAGAGAAGCCGCATAAATGCAGAACTTGTGGTAGGAGCTTCGCTAAGAAATCAAAAATGATTCGACATGAAGCTACTCATTTGGATGTGAAACAGAGAAAATTGCATTTGTGTGTTTTCTGTGAAAAAGGCTATACATTAAGGGAATCACTTTGGGAGCACCTGCTAACAAAAATCGAAGAACGAGCTTATGAATGTCATGTTTGTGAGAAAACATTTGCATCAGTAGGTCTGATGAATATGCACATTAAAATAGTTCATCGAAATGATAAATAATTACTTTACCAAGTAAATATTTTGAACGATTGCTTAAAAGGATATCACTTTAAATTGAAATATTACTCATTTGGTAATAATCCGAATGAAATTTTTGCTTAAAATTATGATCCTGTGCGTTGCTAACTATAAATAAATTTGTTGCATGACAAGTAGTAACAAAATAAGGAAACATAAAGTGGCGACTAGCCCTTTCTGCAAATGGCATTACTGTTTTACCCATTGGTCTAAAATTGAACAAATTTCTAGTATTGTAAAGGCAAATAGTAATATCATAAACTAAATTTGATATTTATCGCTTGTAATATTTTATTTGTTTATTCTCCTGTATATGTAAATTAAATTAAATTATTTAAATAATAGTTTAATTAGTTACAAACCGTCATCAACTTAAAATTCTTGAGATAAACTCGTGTATAGTAATACGTTTTTATCTTTAAAATAAACCAAACTGTTTCAAAACCTTACACCTTTAACTTGTTTACGAATAAATATACATCAAAGATTTCTTCAAATAAAATAATTTTATATGTGTAATTAGTAATTACCCTTTTATTACTAAGTGTTTGGTAAAGATGTTAAGGACCAGCAAAGAATCGCTTAAATGTCTAATTTTCATGTAATACGTCACTGCGAAAACCTAAATATCGACTCCAAATGTGTACACTGAAAACAACATCGTTACTGCCGTTCACACTGTATGAAGGTTCACTGTGTTCCACTAAACATCCGTACACAGTTTATTTTTTCACTACATTGTAGTTTTATGATTGCAAAATGATTCTCATGGTTTACATTACTAGCAGTTTATTTGTTTGACATCAACTTAACAGAAAACTGTGTATATTAGATTTATTTATAGCGCAAGAGAAATATTATTTTCATATTGACTTAAAATCTTAATTAAAATATCGATGTCTTGACTATCCTCTGGAAACCCCTAATTCTCCGGAAATACAGAATATTTTAGTTACACTAATTTATCATTGTGTAGCACCCAATGTATATATTATATAATTAAACTAATGTCATATGCAAGCTTAAATTAGCAAATTACAACAAAAAATACAATGTACCAAGTTTAAATTTTGATTTCAGACTAAGCTATCTATACATGGCGCAACGGTAATCTGTAACCTAAACATCAGCAAGTATCAAACTAATTGTTTGATCAACAGAAAGCTGCTCCACATTGAGGGAAGTTACAGGCTCAAAAAAGTTCCCACTTCCACCAATGCTCACTTTGAGAACTGGGCACGATCTGACAAACCTTTTTAAAGCTTTACTTGAAGCGAATCTTCCTAAATCCTTTCGCAAATATTTGGATTCTTTGTAAACCATTGAAAGAAATCCAATCGCTAGAAATAGCATACAAAATATAAAAACAACTACAAGAAAAACAAGTATTGTCATAAAAATTGGAGGATGTAATATTCCCCGAATACACTCTATAGCTGTATAGTTTGTCACAATTTGACCGATGGATCCAGGTATTAAAATTCCGACAAATACAGACTTGGAGTTAAGTTGACGATGTTGTACATTAGCCATAATTTGAATTTCACGAAATGCTTGAGTAACCCATGCTACCTTAAGTTTTCCATAAGTGTTAAAGCATTTCTGAGTTTGCTGGATGTATCCTTTAGTGTAATTTGCAAAGCAATATCCTTGAAACAAAACTAGGCAAACTTGGAACATTACATGAGAAATCATGATACAACCTCCAGCAAACATTAATGTTGCTATTAATATTTTGAAACAGAAATTTAGAACACTGCTATTTGAGAGTATGGGAGTGTGTGAGGATTGAATTCTGCATTCATCCAAAATCAAGAAACCAACATATCCAGGCATGCAAGGAATTAGAAAGATGCATAGGGAATATCCTACTGGTGCTAAAGTTCCTAGGCTTGTGGCAATAATTAACGGTCCAACAACTTTGCTTGATTTTCATTTCAATATTTTCCAACGACTTTCTAATGCGACCATGCTATTCAGTAAACTGCATAAAAGTTTTGGCCATTTGTTAGCACTATAAGTATAAAAGAAACCTACAAGGTAACCTAGCACAGCTATTAGGCTGAGTACCAGTGCAACCTTTTCGATGGATTTCAAGAATATAAGAATTTGTACTGCCATAATAAATATTGCAACTTTTCCAATATAAAATAGATCTTTGCTAAATTTAAGCACTGTTTCGGATTTTAATTCAAATTTGCGAGCTTTGATGTTCCAGTACAGAGGAATGGCACCATACATGTCAGTAATTTTTGGTGCTATGAGAAGATGTTTTAACAGCTTGTTTGGATCAGGGGACATTTTAAAATGTTGACAATTGCTAGTTGTATTATAAGTTTTCATAGTTTAAATTTGTAAGCTCTATTAATGCTGAATCCACGAATGTAATATTTGAGTGGTCAAGACGATGCTTGTCAAGTATCGCTAAAAACGTAACTAGTTTATGACAAAATATAGACCCAATGTTCGAAATTGTGTGACGCACAATATATTATTTAGATTGTGGTGGTTTCTGCCAGAAAAGCGAGTATTTGAAAAAGCTTTTAAGCACGCTTTAGGTGAACATTTTTTTGCGAATTGCGGAAAACTTTTTTATTTGCCCTGAATGTTTTTTTGCTTACTTTAAATAAGCGAATGAGATAACTCGAAGTATTCTGTTCGCATTCAATGTGATTGATGAGGCGACGACTCCTCTTGATATGATCTAACAGTACTATGTTCAGGAGATGCAAGTATTTCGTGATGTATGAGGTTTGAGTTTGATTGGAGGTGAATTGAGTGTTTGAATGGCAATGAAAAGACTTGACTTGAATGACTGAATGAATTGAC
>JAQFZH010002080.1:0-17975 GCA_034695485.1 Entomobrya nivalis
TTTACGGTTGCAGCTAGAGAGATTTTCATGTTAGTTTTTCTGAATTGCCAATGTGACAAATCCTAAAGTGTTATTAACTCCAATAATATGAGCTGAAGTTGTGGTAGTAGTGTAGCCAGCAGCTTCACACAAATCAGAATACTCTCGAGCAACGTTCAAGGTAGCGGCCAGTCCTGCCTGCTCTCCATGCCGACGTATATTCATCCCATTTCCATGCCTTAGAATAAGGCTTAATGCTCTGGCGTTCATCATGATCACTTTAAGATCTTTCAATCTGGGCATGGCTATCAAGTCACGAAATGTGTCTAAACTTATATTGGGCAGCCTATTAACGTCCTGTTGCAGTTGTGCATCGTTATCCTCATTATTATCTTCTCCCTGTTCAATGTTCTCATTTGCGTTGGCCTGTTCCGGAAGGACCAAGCTCATCCAAAAAGACTCCAGGTCCCGTAAATTGTTAATGATCCAGCAAATCTGTTGTTGCGTTACATGTATTTCCTCGCCCATTGACCAAAGATGCTTGTTAGTAGTATCAAAGCGAAGCCTAGAAATTCCTTTTGGAAGTAGCTCCAAATTCCTGACGGTAAGCCGTGCAGGAGTACCCGGTGAATTGACATTCAACCAGAATGTTCTCAATTTTATGCACTTTTTCAGTACTCCAAGATTGATGACCATTGTACGGTCGGAAAAAAGCCTTAGATTGAGATTCATCTTGATACTTGTGAGGTAACAGTCATCTACATTGTTTATGATTGGCAGTGTTGCAATCAGCACGCTCCAAGTGTCAAGGGTGCACATCAAACTATTAAAAAGTATATTCTTGATGTTCTTCGGTTGCCCCAAAAGTTCAATCCCGACTCCTAGAAGCACAATTTAGGCGTAATCTTAGCGTATAGAATGGCAGGATGTATTCTCAGCCACACTAATTATAAATACATTTTTACCAGTGTACGTGTCATTATTGTGAGTGTAAACTGGCTTGAGGGTCACTTGTAGTCGATTCAAGTTCAACTCATCAAGGGCTTCCAAGCCGCGTTCCATTTCAGCCCATTCTGGTTCGACCCCACTTAAGTAGAAATGTAAGTTGCCAACTCTTGCGATTTGGACCTCTTTTAAAGTTTGCTTGTACTTCAATAACAGCTTTGCAGTGGCTACGTAGTTCCGAAAGAGTTCTTCAGTTGTAATTACTGTAGGCCTATAAAAATATGTATTGTCTATCGGCAACTCCGTTCCCACTCTGCTATCATAATACAAGTTTAAACTTTCAAGTAACGGGAGCTGTACTCTGCAATCTAAAGAGTTCCACTTTTCAAGAATACTTGTGAAGGTATTAAACGTGTCGTTGTCGTGTTGAAAGCCGTGGTATCCAAGCTGGATAAGGAATTACGGAAAATATAACTTAGGTCATATGATAAACCAGCATTTAAGTTCAATTGACTATGAAAGTTGAGTAGAAAAGACGTACGGATACTTTGCGCAGAGCACTGAAAGTCTCCTGCATTTCCAGAAACGGATGCGCTAGATCCTTTCCAATGCACTCAAAAGACAACGTCTTCAATGAATCGTGTGAAAGACCTAGAAATTTTCGAATCTCTTCTGTGTTAACTTCACTTCCACTGAACTGGAGCCATTCAGTGGTCTGCATGAAGGGTTCAATGCCCGATGTCGCCCATGCGTCTCTGTTTTCAATTCCAGTGAATGCGTAGATGTCAAAGGAGACTGGAGCGTCCTTTAATTGATTCGCAGTATACAAGGTAGAGCCTGTTAGGGCGTAAACTATGTGGAATTTATCGCTACAGGCATCCATCACTACACGTTTCCATTTCAGAGATGTCAGCCTACAGTTCCGAAAGTCAGTAAGGTCGACTAGATTTTGGAGCACTTTGGACAGTAGCTGGATCAGAAGACACATGAGTTCATATGCAACATAAAGAGATCTTACATACGCTTTCACTTGTTACATTTCATCATCATTCAATTTCTTACCTGGTCTGGGAGACTATCCATTGCTGTTCGTTGTTCTATCGTTTTCAAAAGCTGTAGTTTAATAATAAGATGACAAAAAATCTCGAGCAATGGAGGGAATTATTAACAGAAAGTGATCAAAGTGGTGTGGCTTCAATGTAATTTACCCGTCTATATTTATTAATACATCTGAAAATAAAATTATTTGGCTTGCAATCGAATGCAATTATGGTAACGGGGCCGGGTGACATTGTTTGGAATAATATGAAAGTGACCAGAAAAACTCAAAAATGACATATTCCACTTTTCACCCACCCATTAGACTTTATTGATTTTTATACAAACTACATCATAAAATCCTGTAATTAGGAATAAACGGTAATTCATATGGATTTGCGATTTTTTACATCATCATCAGTTTCTACAAACAAATTATGTACACCTTCACGACATCCAAACCCTCCCATCTGCACGCACACTTGCTTCATTTTTTTGTGAACTTACCGAAAATATCGTCATATCAAATACTAGTTGGCAAATTAGTTTCACTCAAAAATGATTGCTAGTTAATACTTAGCTACTTTTCTATAGACAAATATTATGATAATTTTTTAAATACTATGTGCCTACAAAATGTCGATTAACATAGAAGATAAGTATATAAATTGTAAGCATAATATACCTGGTTTACAAGTCATATAGAATAACCTTTTGTTGTTTTTGTTTAAATTGTCTTCTCACTTTGTTGGTTTGAAGAGAAAAAGAAAGGCATGACTTTGTTTTGGAAAATAAAAGCAACACAAAAAAGATTGAAAATACAGTTTTGTGAGATAATTAGAAAAAGTCATTATTGTGCATTTGAAAATATCGAATAGCGAAGCATCTTTTAGAAAGATGAATTGGTTTTTTAGATACAACAAAGCAGTTGTCATTTTTAGGAATACATATCTTCATCATCCATTTCACCATTACGATACGTTAATTAATTAATTAAAGATATAGCTCGCACAGAAAGAATTTTTCCGTATTATCGAATAAGTATAATAATTACTTTAGTTCTATAATATAATTAAAGTAACATGGCATTATAATTTGTACATGTTTTCAACTAAACAAAAGCAGTCATCTTTAATAATATATAAGTAAATATTTTTACTGGTAAATTTAAGATTGAGAAAAAAATTAAATTTAAAGATGATTGTTTTTTAAGTACATATTAAATTGTATGTAAATATTGAGGCGATGAATATTGAACGTAATAAATTCGAATTCTTTTTTAAATCGTTGAGCAGATTATCAGTGTAATTTTTTATAATAATTAAGTATTATAAAAATTCGATGAAAAGTGACCAACTCAATAACCCTTTTAATTTGTTTCGACTTTTAATGCTGAACAAAAAACTAAGTTAAAAAAATCAGCATGAAATGTGCACTCAGATAAAAACAAATTTCAAAATAATTATAACTGATTTTTTGGTATGTAATTAACATGTTTAATTAATATTTGATGATTTTAGGTAACTATTTTAATAGCTTAGAGGAGAACGGGAAGAAGATTATAATTTAGACTCTCTGTACTAATTACAAATTACAAGCTGACTAGGTCTGTATCTTATCTATTAATGACTGATTATCATAATTTGTAAATGACAATTTGAGTGTCAATGCTTAATTATTGCATAAGAGGCTATATAAGGACACGAGAAATGTGTGATCTGCAATACAAACAAATAACTATAATCTTGAACTTGAATACAGTGGAAAAAAAGAAAGTTAGAAAAATTGGGATATACTGATACCATACGCCAGTATGTAGTAGTACTAGTGGGCCCGAGCCAAAACTTTAATTAGCTAATTTAGCTATTAAAGTATTTTTTTATTATAACATGTTCCCAAATATATTTCATATTTTTTTTTCTATAAATGATAAATCTTACAATTGATAAGCTGAAATATACACGGCACAGGGGAGAGTAAACTTTATTTAAAGTCTGCACAGCACCAGTTCCCTATTTCCCCATTTTTTAAACCAAAATTTCTCTTAAGGGTAGGATTAAGTACATAAACAGTAATTATAATAATTTTACAAGACAAACTTTCTTTTCTCGTTACTTTTTCATTTTACATAATTAAATTCCAATCTACCTGCCTTTAGGGATTTGTCATCTTTTTTACACAAAGTTTTAATTTCAAAGATACACTTACTTCGAATGACTTAAAAAATCTGAAGTAAACCAAAATCAAAAAAATATTCGAATGTATTTTGTTTTGTTGCAATTGAATTGAATTTACAGATTTTTAGCATTTAAATATTTACAGGATAGTTAATTATACACATTAAGATTTTAACACAACACTAATTCTTTGTGAAGCATATTAGAAAAAGAGAAGGAGAGAGTGCATATTTATAGTTTTTAATGACAATATCACAATTCGGGATGAGTCACATAGAAATTCACACAACTTCCTTATAAATATTAAATACCTTTTTTTAGACATCTTTCCTTTTTTACTAAATTTTATTTGATCAGTTGAATATACATACACCATTCATTCATACATATATACATACACACAATTACTGTGTGTACATATTTTTTAAACTCGTTCAATCAAATAACACACCACCCCCACCACACCATCCATCATCACCTCTCACCTGTAATTATTCATTTAAATTGTAGTACAAAGTAAAAATTCTTAATGATTGTTTTAAAAATCTATTTATTTTTTATATAAGTGCATTTTATAATACAATTAATACGATAATTCCAGTAATCATAATAGAAATGAAAAAAGAAACATATAATTTATTGTATATCAATTTTACTTATTTTTTTCTTGTGTTTTTTTATTTAATTATTTCAGTGTAATTATATTTTTTTTATGATAAAACGACAAGCGTTTCCAACAACTGTTCATCTATCTGGTTTGTGGTCGTTGCAGTCGCGGAAGAATACAAAGTTGTAGAATTGTCAGCAAAATCATCATCATTATCAGTTATCATAGATATTCTTCTTGTGATCACCAGTCGTTTCAAAAAATTTGCCAGTTTTCTCCTTCCAATTTTCACCCGTTTATTGCTAGCATTCAGTGATAATGACGGTGATGATGACGATGATGATAAAGACGATTGTTGTTGTGAATGTCGTTCAAGTAAAAGAAGTTGTAGTTGTGTACGACGGTAAATAAAATGATGAAAAAGTTGTTGCTTTCTCAGGAGAAAGTTTAGCTTGGCGCAACAGTGTCCGTAAAACTCTGATTTGTAAAGCATGTTGTTCTTGTAATAATCGAGGATGTGGCTAAAAAGTTGTTGCAGTTGTGCTCCCACTCCGTCGTCTCCTACCTTGCCCCATCCACTAAGTCGATTTTTTCCTACGAAAAGTTGGGAAAAAAGTTATGATAAAAAACAAGATCTACTTTTCAAAGAAATAAAAAAAGTTCTTTTTTTTCTTCACAACATTTATTTGTTCAGAACTCTTCAAGAGTAAAAAAAGTTAAACATTTTTTGTGTTTGTTTTTGAGTGCTTTGTATTTTCGATACATCGTATATCATCTCATCTAACACCACCCACTCATTCATATACAATATACAAGTTGTGTAAGCAATATATAAATATTTTTTGTACTTGATCACTTGCACTATGCCCCATACTTGGATTTTCTTCAACAACAAAAAGCTGTAACATTTTTTGTACTGTATTTTATTTTATGTTGAGCATTACGATAAAATTTTGATTTTTATGAAGTGATAACAAGTTTTAAAGCAAAAGTTAAGCATGTTTTTATTGATTGTTTTGAGTGAGTGTCATGATGATGATGTGCGATGTGAAAAATTAATTAATTTAAAAGAACGTTTTTTTGCAGTTTTATAGTCACTTTCTTAGTGTAAAAAACTTACTTTTGCATGCCTCCATGGAGGAATGGTGCAAGAATATCGATTGGAATTGGAAAAATGATAGTCGAGTTCTTTTCGGCTGAGATGGTGTTCAATGTCTGAAGATATCTCAGTTGAAGGGCTGCAAAAATAAAATAAAAACACAAATAAATTAGGTAAATAGAGAACTTTTAATGATAACGTCAATTTAGTAACGTATCTAGCTTAGGATCAGTTGTTGTTGAGGACGATCCATCTACTTATAATTAAAAATCTTTTCAATCAATGTCAAATGTAATTCAAATGACGTGCAACCTCACAAAAAACTTCATAAAACATACTAATATAATAATAACCATATCACAAGAGAAATATTAAGAAAGGATAAGCTCAAATTCACGATGGGTAATTTTTTTAAATCCCTCATTTGTATATTTTTAGTGCAATATAAAATATGCCATTCAGAATTTAAAGGAAAAATACTTGACAGGGAATACATCAATAGTGCAAAATACTTTTTACTAAAAACAAGTACCAATTTAAACTAATTCTCTACCACTTCTTGAAAAGATCTTGAAGAAAACATGTTGTTATTTGTGTTTTTGTTCTTATTTTTTTTAGTAAGATACACGTACCTGCTGGTGACTCAATCATCACATCGCTAGCCTCCTTGAGAGCACGAGACGCCTTCATCTCACCCTCAGCGGCAATAACTTTAGCACGAGCCTCTCGAGCCGCCTCTGCCTCAGCTGCCATAGCTCTTTGGAGTTGAACTGGGAGCCTCACGTCCTTGCTGTTTTAGAGAAGAAAAAAGAGAGAGAAAAAAACATGTACACCTTTTTTAGAACAAGTCTCCGAGAAATTTCATTGGAACGAAGAAAATAAATACTCATGAAAAATATATCAGGGCTGCTGCGGCAGAATAAAAAGAGAAACCTTTGAGGAATCTTCTTTTTTTGCCCCCGTCTTGAATTCGAAAGTGGGCAATTGTATTGTAAGTAACGTAACGTAAATAAGTACTATTAAACCAACCAAGTATGGTGGTTTGTGATGTAGTGTTTCGTGCCCTGAATAATTCAGTCCTCCGAATTTTTTTTGGACGTGTTCACTCTTAAATAAATGCTTAATGTACACTACTTCTACTTTCCACTTCTTTTGAAAAAGATTTGATGATTTTTTTGACCAGGTAAATGATAAAGCATGCTACAAGAATCACGTAGCCCTTCTATTTTTCCACATTTTTTATCTAGAGAGATCGCTTTCACTTTGTAATTCAAGTAGACCAAGAATACCGAGAAAAGGGTCTAAAAACAAGATGTTTGAATAGTGGATTGGGTTGGATACAAAGGGCTCTCTACAGTTGCCCTAATTTACTTACTCTATTTTTTTCTAAAGGGACTGTTCATATAATAAAGAGAATTGTTTATTTTTTGTATGAATAATTTTTTGCTGTGCTTTGCTTAACCTTTTTAAAAACTGTAGCAGTGCTTTGTGTAAAACGGGAACGATTAAAATCTCCTGAGAATGCTGAGATTCTTATTTTTTCTTTTTATATTTCTTAACTGGTTTACAAAAAAATTATATGACAAGACAAAATCAGCCACTAGACTAGATTGGATTACACAAAGGAAAGGTTGGTTGCTATCTGAGTTTTTTCCAAGCAGTTTGTGTATTTCTTGTCACTGCAGAGATTTTTTTCTATTCCCAGATTCATTTTTCTTTTAAAATATAAATGCATTATGCAGCATGGCATGACTTGACTCGAAACTAGATTTTTTCTATTTAAATATTGAAATCCAAATGTATATATTTTGGGTGTTCCCTTTTTCCCAAGTCATTAAATCAAGCAGAAAAATTCATCAAAATTTAAATACATTGAGGCTGTTCAAATAGATGGAAAGTAAACTACCCAAGAATACATCTCCTGACGACTCAAGACACGTTCAATTACACAATTCCAGAAAATATTCATAAATAATGTATTTTATGGCAATTTTTTTTAGTATGTACAACGGGGTTCTTCCTGGCTTGTAGAAAAATATAAAAGGGAGACTACTTACATTTCAACTCGTTCCACTTTAACTCCCCATGGGTCAGTAGCTTCATCCAAAGCAGCTTGCATGGTATGGGAGATTGACTCTCTTTCCGAAAGGATTTCCGCAAGATTCTTGGTCCCCAATACATTTCTTAGGGTGGTCGCAGCCAAAAGTCTCGTCGAATGGCTGGTAAGGGTGACGTCGTCGTTTTATGATGTTCATTCATTTCATTTTTGACGATACAGTGTTTGTAGTTTGTAGAGGGTATTTTTTATATATGTAATACAACAATAAGAAAAAGTATTTCAGAGAAAGTTACTGATTATTTTTTACAATTTTTTTTGTAGATCATGTAACATGACATTATGTAAAACATATGTTACTTTTATACATTTTTTATAGCTTTTAGTAGGTTTGCAGCAGAATTTTTTGTGATTAAATTTAGTTAAGAGATAAAGCGAGAAGGCAGGGAAGCGTGTGTTTTAAAGTTAAAGCAATTTAGAGATATATTGCGCATAAAAATGTAACAATAAGCAAGAGGGATGCAGAGATAGACATGCAGAAAGTTAAAAAGCATTAGGGTAATAAAGTAATAAGCTTTTGTACGTTTAGCTAATGGATTGGATACTTTATACTGGAAATTGTTTGAAAAAAAAAATATTTGTAGAAGCAGAGGCACTGACAAAAAGACACTTTTTAGACAAAATGACAATAAGAATATTACACACATTAACTATTAAATATCAGTATTACACACTACAACAATACTATGCTATTAATTTTTCATGCGATGCAAAAATATATGTTGTATTTTAGCAGTAAGTGAGACAAAGACACACAAGTTAAATTCAGAAGATGTGGTAACTTATTTATTCATTTTATTTTGAAGTTTATTTTAGTTTTTTTCATGCAAAAATCTCTTTATAGAATTTTTTAAACGTAGGATGTATCTCTTTGTATTGTAGGATGATTTTTTTTCGGAGAGAACAGTTATGAGATATTTGATGACCAAATTATATATATCTGAAAATTTAGACATATACATATATGCTTTTAACACGTATATATATTTCGTTAATATCTCAAGTTAACCGATTTTTGTCAATAATTGTATAAGTTAGACGGTAATTAATTTTGAAACTATTGAGGGAATAGCATAGTGAAAATCGAATACATTGTTACTTTAATTTACAAAACACAACGTTAAAATTTTATTTATCAATTAAAAGTAATCAATTTTGTTTTCTTAAGAAAATAATGATTTAGTGATTCCTTAACCAAATCGTGACTTATATTAGGTAGTTACTCATTTAAAAGTCAATTTTCATTCTCTATATTTTTTGAATATTTAGAGCAATTAAATCCTACTTTTACTCTTAATTGTCAACTCTGAAGCTATCTTAATTCTTTTAAATTTTCTATTCGGATTGGAAATCGTAAAAAGCATGGACAAATCTCTTTATTTCAATACGTTATATGTACTTTCTCCGTATAAGTACGAGCTTTAAACTATTAAGTAATTTTTAAAGGGCAAAAGTATAAAAAAATTATGTGTGTATTTTTGAATCTCATATTCGCATTTAAGCAGAATCATACAATAAAAACTTTATATAGAAACTGTGGTAAATACTCAATCAGTTTCAGAATTCTACATATTTTTAACCTCTTATTTTATCGACTTCTATTTGGATCCACGGAAATACTATATAAAATAGTATCGGCACTAATGTATAACATGTTATAAACTCCTTTTCGGGGTTTGAATGGAAATGACGAAGAAATTACTTTGTTATATAACAACATCTAAGCCCTTTCCATACTTGAACCGGTTTAATAGACTCCCACTAGAAATTGTTTCCTAAGCTACCTTTGTGCAAATATCTATGTAATTTATTTACAATGATGATTAAATATCATTGAATTCAATTTTCAAGTACTTTCACTAATACCAAATCCTGGACTTTCCATCTCCAGATTAAAAGTGAACATTCAATGTATGCAACCTGCAAACCTTTTCGATATGTCAAATTAGCAAGCTAAATTATATGCACATTATGTTGATGAGATGACCTAAATAAATATACAATATGAACATGTATTTTAAACACATAATATAAACACACAAAGCTTGTAACAGCTTATAAACGACTAAGGACACACACAATTAACGCAGCAACAACAATTAACATTTACTATTTACACATTTATAGATTAGCCGCAGGGTGTGATTTATAACAAGGAACACTAAAAACAATAGTTGATTTATTTTGATGGGTTGATTTAAATGGGAATGCTGTGACTGTATTTTTTAAAGGGTTACTTATATAAACAACAAGGTTTATGTACAGAGGAACAATTAAGTATTAATAGTTTTTCAAACTAATCAACGCAACGAACAAAACAACAACACAAATGTGTATACAATTTGTACAACAAAATGACAAGGACGTGTTTTGTAGCATTGCTTGTTGTACAATTGGTAAGGTAGGTAGGTATATATGCGCATTAAAATTAAGATAGATTTGTTTGATAGATGAATTATTTTTTTGAAAAAAAGTCACCTGTAATCAACTACGTTCGACACAGCTACAGTGGGATTATACACTCTGTAGTAGACCACGGCATCCACTTAAATTTTTTTTACGAATAAGGAAAAAAATAACAAAAAATGTACATTTAAATTTAGTATTCTTTTTAGTCGAAAAGGAGAAAAAATTATTATGAAGATAGATGATAAATAAATTGTTATTTAATATTTTTCAGGTTCTATTGTTTTTTTATATATGCATTATATATGTATATAGAATATAGATATATATATTTTTGTATACCTGCCACAGTTACGCTATCATGCGTTAAAATCTATAAAAAGGGGAAAAACAACAACAAAAATACATAATTATTATTTGATTATTTTTTTGTACAGAAAATATATATTAATGGTTATTTATCAGTTTTATTAGAAGATATAAAAAGACAGACAGAAAGAGAGATAGAAAGAGAGAAATTGAAGAAAATTGGTGTTAGGTAGATAATGTTGTAAAAGGTTAACAATTTGAGTGTAAATGTGTCAGTATTTAAAAAAGAAGAAAAGAAAAGGGATTTTTTTTACAACAGGACAACAGTTCATGTTCGTCATATTAGAAAATGGGTGAAGTTTTGGTGAAGTGAAAGTGAGTACAAGGTAATGCGAGTGATGGTAGTAGTGAGTTTGAGTGATAAGCGGTATTTGAAAAAATGGAGTGAGGATTTTTATGAAATGGAAAAACATTTCATCCAAGTTTTTTATTATCGCTTATTTTCTGCAATTTATTTTAAATTAGTTTAGTTTTATGCCATATTTTATTGAATATAAAATTAGTTAAAAAAATAAATGGTTTTTAGGAATTTACTCCCTTTGAAGTAATATTCCCTGTTTTGTCGAAAAACAACATTAGGAATTTTGTATAGTAAATTAAATTTAATAGCTTTTTATTGTGCTGGTGTTGCTCTTTTTCGAGAGTTTGACAATTTATTGGAGAGTGAAATAGTTCGAATTTTACTTGGTAACAAAACAACACGATACAGAAAAGTGCAGTAGTACAATGGTCCCATAAAATGTCATCGTGTGCTTATGAGTACAAAAAGCTGTTTGAACATGAGAATCACATTTTGGTTTATTAAGAAATACATGAAATGGTAATTATGGAAGTAGCTATTGGGGGCAAAGTGCTTTCTCTTTTGATAAAAGCCAAAGCTTTTGGCACTTTGCTAATGGCCAATGGCTTCTTTGTATTTTCTGTGAATAGGGCATACTGTTATTCCACATTGTATATTTTGCAGCCAAATAGAGATATTACTTAAACTGCTGTTGAAACATTTCTTTTAAAATATGTGGCAAATAATTAACCATTCAGTCAGTTCATGTAGCATGGTAAGTTTGAAAATCTGTAAAATACCAGATGTGGAATGTGGAGGAGAAATGTGCCATTTACACTTTAGACCAAAAAAAGTTGCAAATCGAGTGTAGCGACTTGTTCCTTCGAACATCACTTCTGCAGATTGTACTGATTGTAGAGTTTCCTTGTAGTATTTATATTCTTATTATTATATATATAATATCTATCTTTCTTTTTATATTGTTTTACTGATAATGCCTACAAATGTAAATCGATCTGTGGTGGAGGCAATGTTTCGCAAAACGTAAAAATATTTTTTAACGGCACCATACATACATACCCATGTTGTAATTTGGGAGGATGCTTAACAACTAACAGAAAATAAGCGATTATAAAAATCAGTCAAATTTATGGAGAGTTGTTGGGTTGGTCCAAGGAGAGGGAAATTATAGTTCAAAGGACTCTTTTATGTTCTTTGTTTTTCTGACATTCAGTTTTTCTCATGTAAATTTTTGCTTAGTTAATTAATTCATTAATATAAAGTTTACAATAAACAAAAGTAGTATTTCAGTCATAACATTTTTTTCTTCAGTTATTTGCCTTTTAACTTTACTTCATAAAAATAGTAGTCGTAAGGCGATGTTTACTTTAGCTTTACAAAATATTAACAAATTTGAAGAACAGATATATATGTAGATTTGTAAAAGATTTTAAAATGTCGCGAGCGAGGTATATAACGTGCAGAACAAGCTTTTTTGAACTACTTTCATGTAGTTTGTTCATAAATACCATCATTATCACCAGTTGTTATAATAACTCACCATTCAACATTTAAATTTTTTTTAACTACGTAACTTCTAGCAATCTTTTGTTGGGTAAAGTATCTGCAATGCAAACGCAAACGCAACTACACAAAAATGTTGATTTTTGTTGATTTTTGCCATTACACTGTAATAATTATGTAATGTTCTTTTTGGTAGGTATGCGTAGTAATTGTCAAAAATGCGTTCTACTTAAAAACTACGCTGCTTTAATTTTTTTAAGTACTACGAAATTACACAAACTAACATTATGTTTATTAGCCCTCGATCATCTGGACACGTTTTTTGGTGTGGTGATGAATGAGGGTTTGGCTTTTCATCGAAGAAAAGTGTATATTTTATCGATTAATATATGTACTTTAAAAACTACGAAACTAAACTAAGGGATGTTTAAAAATGTACAAAAAAATATAAGAAAAGAAATTAGGATAAATTAAAGAAGATAAATATAATGAGACAGAAACAAAAGCTTAAAAATCAATATATTCTTTATACAGAGGTATTTTTTGGTTTATATACACTGGTTACCTTTTTTACGGGTTGTATTATCGAACGAGTTGAATATAATATGTGGGTATACTGTATACTAAAGCTTTTTTATTTATAACTATCAATAAATATGTGAAATATGTACAAGATAATGAATTCTCAAAATGCCCCTAAAATAAAAATGTGACCCTTTTAAATGTGAGAGAGCGACAGAAAATGACAATGTGAATTACAAAGATGAAACGATGAAAGATTATCTGAATGGATGAACTTAGTAAGAGTTTAGATTTCTTTACATTTTTTCGCAAGAATCTGGTATAACCATGACAATAGATAATATAAATCTGCCTTACTGCCTCATACAAACAAGTTTAGGATAGAAGCTAGTTAAGTGAAATGAATGCATCAAGTTTTTAATGGAAATAACAAATAGATAGAGAGATGCTTTGTGTAGGACATCGGGGAAAACAACAAAATGAAATGCAGACAGACACGCACACACGCTAAGCTACTGTACAAAACTTTCACTTGAAATTTATATCTAAGCAGTTACTTCCGGTTTTGTGATGACATGCATGCTTGTTGTGTATTTATAAATAGAAAACCGTATTAACGCGTTGAACAGTAAATAATTGGAATTGCATGTGAGGATCAGATACAAACAAGAGATGCTATCCAGTAAACTACTCAAAAACTGGTACAATGGTTTCAAGATAACACAAACGAAAAGGTTTTCACCTCACGTTGTTCTTTTTTATGCGGAAAATTGTCTATTCTCTGATCTCAAACACAATTCTACGCAAAATTTGTATTGTGTGTAGGCGAATTGGATAGCAAAAAAGGTTGGCTAGGTCCCCCTTTCACGTGTTTGCTTCTTTTTTGATAATCAAATATACTAAACTTTTTAGGTATATACAGAAAGAATGGAAACAACACTTAAAACAGAAATTTATATTGTGAGTATGAAGGCTATCCGTTTAATTGCTATTACGCGTCCATTACATGCCAAATTAACTTCAGAAACAGAAAATTTCTTGGAGAAACAAGTCTTTGAAATTCTTTAAGTAGATAAATTAGATAAACAACAACACACGAAAACATGACTATGGTAGACAAATAAATGAAAAGAGAGTAGTGCAACGAACTTTAGACAGAGGTCGAAATAGAAACTTGTATTTTGTTAATGAACAAGTTAAAAATGGATAGATCACGATTAAGATTATAAATGTATAGGCATTAGCATAGTTTCTCATCTTGTAAGTGTTGGAAAATAGATCCTTTAAGAAAGAGATGTATAAAATGGGAACTTACGCATATAGACGCCACTAAAAATATTACTGTTAAAGTTCCAAAATCATTATGACAACAGGTAAGCAATTGTTTATGGAAAAACAATAATGCGAAGTACAAATTTCAGTTAACTATAAACGTTAAACTTATACGGAATACGGGACGCAATTGTCAGGTTATCTCAATCTTGAAATTTTCCATATATGTTCTATTTTCGCTAATTTTATTCAATGCATCTTTTCTCCGGTACAAGCCTTAACCCTTATAACCGTATATGTTTCCCGCCAGCACTGCATTGTAATTTGTGGTGAGGCTATCGATTAATCTCGAATTATACATGATTGGTAAATAACCTAAAAACAACAGAAAATAACCTTGCATTTGCCCTAGAATAAAATTTATTGGTAGAAAATTTCTTTAAAATTACTAATTTATTCAATTCGCACACATCCACCTATCACTTCCTCTAAAATGTTCGTCCTTGGATGTGACTATGTCACCTAGTAAAAATATTTATTGTCAGCGGAAAAACAAGTCCACGCCATTTCCTAGTTTCTCTTCAATCAAATATTTAAACAGTTTATCAGGTTAACACACTCACGCATGTATAATTAAACCCTGCGCAAAATTATTCGTAAATTTCCATGATGCAACTTTCGAAAATAATATTTACATGTTAAACTCTGACGTGTTTGTCACTTATATTTTAGAATGCGTGTCATGTACGTGATAAAACTGCCTAAAATGACAGTTTCTACTCGGAACTTCTGAAAGCGTGTCGTTAATTAAGTATGAATATATCTTCTTTAAAATTTATGGCTAAAGTGGGTAAAGTATGTCATATACGGGCTAAAAAATAACTGTATATTTTATAATATTCTGAATCAGCTTTGCCTTGCCTTTTGATAATGAAATCACCTAGGTGCAAAATATTCAAAGACGTACAAGTCATAGAACAGTAAAAGATACCATTTGAAATTTGAATTTTTCATAGCTTTAGTTCATGTCGCCCCAAATTTTTATTTATAGCAATCGAAACTAATCATCATACCGCAATTCACAAGGCTCGCAGTAACAATCCAAACTTGAAAAACAAACGTAAGAGGTTAGTTGCCAACAATTTACAGTAAAAAATGATAAGAAAACACTGGCAATATTTAAATTTAATATAAAACTCAAAATGTTATTTTCAGGTAGTTCACAAATTGCAGCTTGGCAAAGAATATAATGTTTATGCTCGCAACAATGAGCGTTAGTAGAAGATATATATTTTTAGGAGAGTGATCTCTATGCATTTTTTTGTATTCAAAGAAAAAAATTATTAACACGAAAAAACAGCCAAGAAAAATATGTAATATTTGGTAGTAGAAGTGGTAGTAAGTATTTTGCTATTAGAATGGATTCATAAAAGTAAATATTTTTTGTTTCTAAATTTTTTTGTTGGCCATGTTTTTTTAAAATCAAATAATACCTGTAATCTTCAACATTATTGGTAGCCATAATTGGATTACTAACACGGTAGTATGCGATTGCGTCCACAGATACTGTGACGCTATCCCTTGATAACACCTGAATGAATAATTAAAATTTAAAAAAGAATAATAGCAGTGATTGATGCAACGTCCAAAAAACGGAAAAAAAGTTAGAAGGGGGAAATATAAGGAAACATTTAGATATTTTTAGGCACACTTTCATTTTTTATATAAATTACCCCATTATATTTTATCGCTTTTTTAACCATTTCTGCATAATTATAATTTTTTGTTGATTTGCTTGAATAAACTCTGATGTCTTCTGCAATTTTTCAATTATCTTTTTAAACTCAAAAACGCTTAATTTAATAAAAAAACATTCACGGATTTTTTTTTACAAAAATTAAAAACATTTTGTGGGGGAGAACTGAAACAGATTTTAAAGAACAAAAAAAGTATTTTAGAAAGAAAATGAACAAAAAATAAATTAAATGAAAAAAGTAAGTAAACAATTATATTAAGTATTTCAAACATTTATTTTTGTGATTAATACCTTATCACGAAATATTTCACTATTAAAAAACATGCCAAACAACAACACATCCGCAGAGAGAATAAACTTTGGGTTATTTTTTTTTGGCATTGTCATCTTTATCTTTCGAAGGATTTTAACTTGATTACTTTTTTCATATGTGAATAACAATAACATTCATAAGAGCAAATTTTTCTCATTCATTCTTTAAGCCAAAAATATATTATTTTTCGATACATAAAAACTTTTTTTATACCTATCTAAGCAGGCTTTAGTTAGTAATCTATGCAAAAAAAATAATACAGGGAAAGTTTTTTTCTCATTTTCTTCTGATTAAAAACACACGTTTTTCCATTCACTCATTCCGTTATGAACAAACATACTTATAATCATCATCACATCAGCCTTTTTTAATTATTACGGATCTTCATAAAATCTGTAATATTTTTTTTGATGCTGTTAGTATATGAGAAGAAGAACAGATAGATAGACAAAATGCACAAATTATTATGTGATCAATGATCATCATCATCGCATAACCCTAAAAAATGTACTCACAATACAATTTTCTGCATGACAAAACGCATGGCATGTTTTTTTCTGAAGGGTTAATGGCTTTTTTTGAGCATGCCGGAATGTCATTTATTTTGTATGTCTGGTTGGTTGGGATAAGTTCTGTAAATCGTTTAACTGTAGTCCGTAGTTGTTGTGTATGGAATTATTTTTAAATATTCATATCATCTAATTGTAAAAGGTGTGGAAATGTTTTTTTTTGGTAAGGTGAAAATATATAAAGATAAATTTTGGTAGTATTTTTTAAAAGGTTACTTTTTATTGGTAAATAAGAAAATTATATTTAAAAAAACTAAATTATAGATAAAAGTTATGAAGAAAATAAATAAAGATTTTAAAGACAAGAGACAATTTTTTTTGAAATTTTTAAGGGGAAAAAAGAGAGAATTTTTCCACCGTATGTACCTGACTGTATGTACCTGGGCCGCCAGTAGCATACTGCGATCCCCAACGGTCTTTATGCTTAATGTGTGATCAATGTGAAAAAGAAAGTAGCCACATGATACATACAAGATACACATCACAAAGATCAGCATATATATATATATTTCATATAAAGTACATTTTATAGTTAAATAAATATGTTTGCAGATATATTCATGATATATAAAAGGGGACGGAAGGAGGCGGATAGATATGATTAATAATTTATTTATTTTGATAATAATAAGGGTAACTTTTTTTCTAGAAGACTTTGTTGCACTAATTTATTATACGGCTGCTGCTATTTATGCTGGTGATATACGGATACGCAATTAAAAATTAGCTTATTTTGTTGTATGCCAAAACGTAAAAGTAAAAATAAATTTAACAAAAGAAAAGAGATTTATAGATATATAAATAGTTTTGTTATGAAATATAGCATTTTCTCGTGTACTTATCATCACTATCATTCTTTTGGGATAATAGTTTCTCATGTCATAGCATGACTCATGCTTTATTAAACAAAATGTAAGTTATTTATATACTTTTAAAAAATAGTCTAGACTACTTATTTGCAGAGAAGAGGGATTAAAATGCAAATTTAATAGTAAATTGTTAT
>JAQFZH010002081.1:0-17975 GCA_034695485.1 Entomobrya nivalis
AAGTTTAACAAAAAACCATCGCTCAGCACCTCAAGGTTCAAAGTCGAATCTAGCACCAAAGCAGTTGGAGCCTTAAAGCTAATTTAAAGCATTTATTAATTTTGGCAACCAAATGTTTTATAGAGATCATTTCACAATAATCCAAAAAAAATAATGATTCCGACAAAATATAATTTCCGAATCTCAAAAAAATAAAACACCAGAATAATGATATTCATATTTCTAACTACCTACAGAAATCAATTAAATTTGTTCTAAATCACTGCATGCTGGAAACCGTTCATAACAGAAGACAGGATAAAGTGAAGAAAGGCCTGCGGCTGTCGACCATCTTAGACAGTTGGGAAGCCCTGAAAAGTTAGCCAAACCAAATAATATTTATGAAGCCATGTGAAAACCATATAATCACAAAATATTTACTTTTCACCAATGTAATCTCATGAAATTAGTTCACCACTACCTTGTTGTAAACAGATGGGTACATTTCCTTGTTGTTGTAGTAAGTTGGGTTCATCATGCGGGCAACGAATGGGTTGTACTTGTACGCATCAACAGGAGCAACATTGTTGACATCCATGATATCTGGGGTCATAACGTTGGTCATCTTGGTGGTGTACATCAAGTGATTGTACATTTTCTCCAGAAGGGCACTGCAGTACATGGAGTGGGTATGACAAACAGTGGGTATTCCGGTGGTGCTCTGCCATTGTTGCTCGGGTTGGTAGCCTCCCATTGGCGACATATTCTTGTTCCAAGTCATGGTCGTATCATATTTGAAGAGGGTGACAATGGGGTAGATGTACTTGTAGAACAAGTGGGGGTGCACAAAGTATTGCTGGAAGGCGGGCATGGTCCAGTATTTTTGGAAGAGGTGGGAGCACACGTACTTTTGGAACATTGGGTGGCTCCACCACTGACGGAAGAGAGGAAGGTTCATGTATTCATGGAGCATTGGGTGGACCATGATTTCGTCGTACTGGAGAACGTGGAGGTTGTAAGAGTCGTCGCTGATGTCGTTGATGGAAGGCATGTCATTGTGGACCATGTTGGGGTAGTCTCCTCCGTAGTTGTAGGGCCAGGTCATCCAGGGATTCATCCCCATCATTCCCTTGCGGGGAGTGATGAAGTCCTTGTTTAGGGACTGCGACTGTCCGGCAACAGCGGCCACCAAGAGTGCGGCAACAATCTGCATTATTGTCAAATAAAATAATTATTTTAGTTTAAAAAATATGTACTTATACCAACTGAATTTTTCAGAAACTTACGAAAGTTTTCATGTCGACTGGCTTATTCAACTGGCTTCAGGGAAAAAAGGAAGGATTCGGTTTGTAGGACGAAATCTGGAATTGTTTGTCAAGTGGAAGATGATCTACTGACAGTTGGGCTCCAGCTTTTATACCAATTTTCGTCTTTACTATCCATATTTTTTCAGATGGCATTTGAAAATGTACAATAAAAACTCCGGTTTAAAGGTACACTTGTTTATGCTAAAAAATGTTTCCTCATGACAGAGATCCAGCTAGCCGGCAACCACATGCAAAAAAAAACTTGAAAAATCCAGATTTTTTTCAATTATCTTTACGTGCAATTATCATAATATGGTCGACCTGTATTCCAAGTCATTTGCCATTTTAGCAAGTAAACTAAAAAAAAATATTTGTGCTTGAGTCATGAGTCATGAAGGCCAACTTAGATTGATTGTTTAGGTGTTGAAACAAATAGGTCAAAACTCGCGACTCGTGATTGCAGGCTGTTGTCAACTGCTATTTTGTATCCCAACAAGAGAAAGATGCATTTTGCTTTGGAATGCTGACCTTTTTCGTTGTCCTTCAACATTGTACCGGGCACCATGATTAACTGGTTGACTTATTTTTTTAAAGTATCATTTAAATATTGTATCGATTGCATTTTATCTTATCTAATTAACCAAGCAGCAGCAACACAATTTTAATAAAAGTCCGTTTTTCTCAACAATTATCTTTATGTTTTTTTCTCAAGTTCCAAATGGGGACAGCCTGTAATGTTCCAAAGGGTTAAAGTATTGAAATTCATTGCTATTTAAATTGTGCAATCGTGTGTCATGCGTGCAGCAAATGCAACTGGTAATGAGACTGCAAATGGAGCCGGCTGCGTGGTTGAGATGAGTTAGTATATAAATTTAGGTATATTTTGCTGAATTCTTTTGTTTTTCACTTAGAAATGCACATTATTTAGGTAATGGAAATAAAATATTCAATTTATGATGCTGAGATAATGATCAGTACAGCTTTTATTTTTTAATGATGTTTATTCTGAAATTTTTACTGCCCAAGTGTAATGTGCTATGAATTATAAACGGTAAAATTTCCAATTAATTATATAACGTATAATTGATAATATGATTACGCCGTAAAGAAACTTATTAAAATTTTCCTTTTTGAGTTGAAAATTTGGTTTTTACATGATTTTATAAATTCAAAATTATAAACTTTAATTTGGTAGATTCATTTGGACAGTCTTTTTGTTTTTTTGTTGGTTATGATGATGAGATATAGGATTTGTGTTTATTTTAACGTTTTAAGACTGCACTGGTGTACTGTTTAAATTTTCAATGTGACTAATAATGCATATGGAAATTTTCATAAAGTACAATGTTTTATTTAGTTTACTTAGTTAAGCTTGTCTTTCAGAAATCTTTTGATGTGAGATAATGAGATTATGTTATGTATGTTAAATGTATGCGTATCAAGAAGCCCCTGCATTTCATTTTTTCATTGTTGATACTCCTGTAGCTGTGCGTGTGGACTGTGGAGTAAAATGTACGAAGGATAGATTAGAAAGATACATTGACAATTTAAGTTCATTCAAAGAATTTGTTTTTATTTTCTCAGCCAATTGTTTTAAATAAATCATTCACAATAATCACAAAATAATAGTGATTCCAACAAAGAATAATTTCAAAATCTCAAAAAAAAAACATTATTTTTTTTTCTAACGAGCTATAGAAATCAATCAAATGTTCTGAACCACTACAATGGTGGAAATCGTTGATGAATGATAGACGACAGGAAGAAGTGAAGAAAGACAGGTGGGTTTTGAGCATCTTAGGCCTTGATCACTTGTTCTGGAGC
Organism: Entomobrya nivalis; assembly: GCA_034695485.1. NCBI lineage: Eukaryota > Metazoa > Arthropoda > Collembola > Entomobryomorpha > Entomobryidae > Entomobrya > Entomobrya nivalis. The sequence continues at coordinate 3,111 of JAQFZH010002081.1, forward strand.
GACAAACTTTTGGTCAAAAGTCTTGTCTCCAGTGATGGTCTTGACGGTGGCGGCGTTGAAGAATGGACGGACCAAATCTTGGTTGTCGAAGGTCTTTGGGCCTTGGAAGGCGGGGAAGTCCTGGAAAATTAATAAAACCAAATATTATAAATAAATGATGTCTTGTAATCTAACAATGTTTAATAGTTTTAAACAGTTTTTTTTGAAGGAAGTAATTTATTCATACCTTGTTGAAGATGGTTGGGTACATTTCCTTGTTGTAGATGGATGGGTACATTTCCTTGTTGTAAACGGATGGGTACATCTCCTTGTTGTAGATGGATGGGTACATCTCCTTGTTGTACATGGAAGGGTACATCTCCTTGTTGTAGATGGAAGGGTACATTTCCTTGTTGTAGATGGATGGGTACATTTCCTTGTTGTAAACGGATGGGTACATCTCCTTGTTGTAGACAGATGGGTACATTTCCTTGTTGTTGTAGTAAGTTGGGTTCATCATGCGGGCAACGAATGGGTTGTACTTGTACGCATCAGAAGCAACATTGTTGACATCCATGTGATCCATGATTTCTGGGGTCATCACGTTGGACATCTTGGTGGTGTACATCAAATGGTTGTACATTTTCTCAACAAGGGCACGACAGTACAAGGAGTTGGTGTAGCAGACGGCGGGTACTCCAAAGTTGTTGTTGTAGTAGTTGCCGGTGGTGTATTGTTGTTCTGGTTGGTAGACTCCCATGTTCTTGTTGTAGAAGTTTCCGGTGTTGAAGGTGTTGTCATACTTGAAGAGGGTGACAATGGGGTAGATGTACTTGTAGAACAATGTGGGTTGGACAAAGTATTGTTGGAAGGCGGGCATGGTCCAGTACTGTTGGAAGTAGTGGGAGCACACGTACCTTTGGAACATTGGGTAGCTCCAGTATTGACGGAAGAGGGGAAGGCTGATGTATTCACGGAACAAGGGGTGGACTGTGACTTCATCGTATTGGAGGACTTGGAAGTTGTAAGAGTCCTCGTTGATGTAGTTGGTGGAAGGTACATCATAGTCGTAGTTGACCATGTTGGAGTAGTCCCCTCCAAAGTTGTAGGGAAGGTTGGAGAAGCGGTTGTTGGTCATCATTCCCTTGCGGGAGGTGATGAGGTCCTTGTTGAAGGACTGGCCGGCGACAGCGGCCACCAAGAGTGCGGCAACAATCTGAAATGTCAAATAAAGTTATAATTTAGATTTTAAAAATAAAATGTATTTTTTAAATGTATAGCTTGAAATTTTATGCTGATTTTGATTTTCCAAAAAACTTACGAAAGTTTTCATATTGACTGGCTTCAGTGAAAAAGGAAGGAGAGGGTTTGCAAGACTGGAACAAGATATGCTTGTCAAGTGGAAGACGAACTACTGACACTTAGCCTCGAGCTTTTATACCGTTTTTCTTCTTCATTTTGTCAAATGCCACTTACTTGAAATAGCACAGCACAATAATGCCGGTTTGAAGATCTATTTCTTTGGGATAATTTTTTGAACTTAAAAAAATGTATCCACATGGCAGAGAATCCAGCTAGCCGGCAACCACATGTAAAAAACCCGTGCAGAATCCAGTTTCTTTTTTTGATTATCGTTGTCGTATGATTATGATAATGGTCGACCTGTATTCAAAGTCATACCATTCCAGCTAGGAAGTAGCACCAGCTTCAACACTTTGCAGTTGAAGTCCAACTTAAATGGTTATATGTTATGCAATAAGTTGATCATAGTCATAGCTGTGCTGAAGAATAGGCTGTTGCCGACCGCTATTTGCATCCCAACAAGAGCAAGATGCACTTTTGCTTTATTGGCATCTTGACCTTTTCGTTCTCTATATCTCCTTCAACATTTCACCGGACACCGGGATTAACTGGTTTACTTTTTTTTAAAGCAATGCATTGTATCATCTTATCTAATAAAGCAGGCAGCAACAGCAAAAATTAAGGACTCATTTTTTCTGAGGGATTACTTTTTGTACTTTAAAAAAATTCTCGAGTTCGGAATTGGGACAGAGCCTGTAAATTTCCAACGTGTTACAGCAATGAAATTCATGACGCTTTTTTATTGTTAAATTATCATGTGTGCAAGAAATGTAACTGATGTGAGTAGTAGCAGTGATGAGATTTAAGTTGAGCCTGGTTAGTACCTAAATTAAATAAAAAGTTCATAGGTATTTTCCAGAGATTTTTTTTTGTTTTTTCCAGTAACATCATATCATACGAGTTTACGAGTAGGCGGATAAGAGTGACGACGAGAATCAATAGTGAAACGTGTCTTGATAAGCTGAATGGCCTAAGATTATAGTTCTTAAGGTACATACACACACTAACGTGCTAAGAAACTTGACTAGTGAGTTAATCATGCTAGACTAAACATGCGTCATTTTTAGCTTATCATATTTACTCGTTCATGTCAGGGGGCCAATCGTTTGATAAGATTAAAATGCTGAATGAAAGACAGGAATAATTGTGTTTTGATGAAGGCGGGTTATGGTGTTTCCTGATAACTTATCGCAAAAAAATATAAGTTCAATGAATGCTCTTATGCGTATAACACATAAAAATATTTTTAATGAGAATAATTTCGTAAATTTTCATTGTTTTGTCAGTTTTGTGTCTGCAGAATTCTCCCGAAAAAATGGGCGTTTAAAAAAATATTTGAATAATCGTTGAAAATTCGGGATCAAGATTTTAAAATCGGATGACTATAGTTTTACTACTGAGCAGTATTATTATGAACTTGCAGTTAATGATGTCGAGCTGATGATCAACATAATTATAAATTTAGGTGTTTTTCTACTATTTTAACATTTAATGCCCAAGTATGTACGGATGTGCTATGAATTATTACTGTAGAGCTTCAAAATTTGATGAGATTAGTATGAAAAATATGATTGCATATAGCAAATTGTGAAAAATAATAAGTTTGTAAAACAACATGTAGATTATATTTTTTTGCCTTTTAAATGGACAAGGAAAAGATGTTTTATTTGAATCCATTTATAAATTTCAATTTTGTAGATTTCATTCTTTTATACAGTCTTTTTGTTTGTGAGATATTCAATTTGTGTTTATGTTTAGCAATCTTTGGTGCATAGAGTGAGTGGAACATGTCCTGAAGACAGGCCGAGTTGTAATCATTTTAGATCGGTTTAATTGCTCTGATTGTTTTTCACTGACCACGCGCCTAACAAACGAGAAATCCCGTGCACACCCCTCCTTACCACAACAAAAGAACTACGAGAGGCTGTTGGGCCTCTGAAAATCTATAATTGTAGAAGTAGAGATGATGATATTGGTGATCCCCCGTTGAAAACGATGAAAGGAAAGACTGGAAGTATAGATGCTGCTTTGGCTTTTTTTTTGAAGCTCAGCAGATATTGGAAGATGGAAGTGTTGGAAAAAAATGTTGTACTTTTTTGGCTTAAGCCTTGATCATTTCTGGGATCATCATCTTCTTGTCGAAGGTGCGGACTCCCATCATTGGCTTGACTTGGTCGAGGGTCAATGGGACACGCTCGAACTTGGTGACATCTTGGATCATCTTGGGGAAGACGGTCTCGTAGCTTCCGAAGTTTTCGTATTCCTATTAGCAAAATATCAAAAGAAAAACGTAGAGGTTAGATTGATTATAATAATTAGCTATTATGATAAGTCTCCAGAAATATTAAAATCTGTATATTTAACTTACGTTGATCTTGTCGGCAAGGATCTTGTTGAGGATGACCTTGTCAGTCAAGGCAAGGTGCTTCTTGGTGAGGATGTCGAAAAGGTTCATCTTGTCGACGACATCAATGTTTTGGAACTTGTTGTTGATGAGGTCCTTCTTGGAAAGGATATCGAAAAGGTTGAGCTTTCCCATGGTGTCGAAGGAATCGAATTTCTTGTTGTATCCGTACATCATACGGGCAACGAGTGGGTTGAACTTGGTCATCATCATCTTTTCCTTAAGTTCTTGTGGGTACATGGTGCTGATCATGTCGTCTCCGATGATCATCTTGTTCAACAAAAGCTTCTTGACGAGTTCAACATCGACGTTCTTCTTGAAGAGGAGATCCTTGAGGAGCTCAACATCAACGTTCTTCTTGAGGAGCATGTCCTTGCTGATCTTGTCACCGAAGATGGTGGTGTCAATGTCCAAGCCCTTGGCGAGGATGATTTTCTTCAAAAGGTCGGTATCAACGTTCTTCTTGACGAGGAGGTCGGCGATGAGCTTGTCTCCAAAGATGTGCTCAATGTCAATGTTCTTGTTGATGAGGAATTTCTTGAGGAGGACATCCTTGACAAGCTTGTCTCCGAAGATGGTGTCGATTCCTCCGAATGGGATCATCTTGATTTCTCCGGTGATGGGGTCAACAATTTTCTTGACGGTGGTGGTCTCATCAATGTTGTACAAGTGAGAGTAGATCTTGTCCAAAATGTTCTTGTAGAAGAGACCATCTTGAAGGGTGAGGTCCTTGTTGTAGTTGAAGGTGGAGGGCACGGTGTATTCAGTTTCGTAATCAGCGGCGAATGGGAAGACATTCTTGTTCACGATTTGTTGTTTTTCGAAGGTGGTGGTGGTGTCGTACTTGAAAAGTTGGACAATGGGAAGAACAAACTTGTAGAAAAGTTCTGGTTGGACAAAGTATTGCTGGAAGGTTGGGATGGTCCAGAACTTTTGGAAGTAGACGGATTGGATGAACTTTTGGAATACTGGGTACTGGATGTACTCACGGAAGAGGGGAAGGCTCATGTATTCCTTGAAGAGTTGAGTGGTGAAAAGTTCATCAATGGTGAGGATCTTGGAGTCAACAAGGTCTCCTTGAAGGTAGTAGGGGAGGTCTTGGTTGAAAAGATCCTTTTGTCCGTACATGTTCATCATTGGGTATCCCAATTTCTTCATGAGGAGCTCGTTCTGTCCGTATTGCTTGTTCAAGAGGAGGTTCTTGCCCTGTCCGAACTTGAACATGTCAAGGGACTGGCCGGCAACAACGGCCACGAGCATAGCGGCAACCACCTAAGAAGGAGAGAAAAAAAAGTAAAAATTAGTACTCCAGAACTATCCCTTCTCAAATTCCCCCAAAATATATTTTTTCTGATAATCTATCTGACTTACGAAAGATTTCATGTTGGATATTTGTTTTGTTGAGTTTACACAGATTGCAAATAAATTGAAAGGAATCGGAACAAGACTGCAACTTTCCAGACGCAATCAGAAGACGCTGAGTGAGCCTGTCTTCAGGGTTTATATACAATTTTCCTCTTCTCCTCCTTTCAACACCGCATCGGCTTGTCATAACCACCTGTAATCAACCCAGGTGAGCAAAACACGGCAACAATGCTCACGTACCCCGCTAATTAACTTTAGTTGGTCGCTATATCATCATGCGTACTTACATAATATAAAATTCAGTAGAGCATGAAGAATGGACCCGGCCGGTTTACTTCGCTTCACTTGACATGGTAAGCCAGTTGTTGGCTTGGCTTTGCTGAAAAATGCTCAAATTTTTGCATAGATACGTACTGGTCGACCTTACCGAACAAAGAACTCGACAAGAAAGGAAAGTTTTTAATGGAAATGTTTCATTTTTTTCATCTCTCAAGAAAAGTATTAAATAAGCATTTTATTATCATGTTTATCACGCATGTTGTTCTAAAGCCGGTTTTTGAGTTGGGACGCTATGGGAGAGAAACAAGCCGAAAAAGTTATCTCAGCGGAACAATATTACAAGAGACCCAATGAAACACGGAAAAAGGCAAATAAAAGCATTGTACCAGCCAACTTCATGTCATCTACTTTTAAAATTGATGGGGTTTGTAATCGCAGGGGATTGGGAATGGTAGTAGTCTGTTAAAAAAAGTCAGTTTGTACGAAATATCAATATCATTAAATTAAACTTTACTTTTAGAAAAAATATCTTCCTTTTTGCTTGAAAACATGAACAATTTCTGAATCTATTACAAAAAATACATTTTAAAGCACTACGATTACCTACGTGCAATATTCCATTCCCAATGTACAAATATAGTATCATGAAATCTTGCACGATGTGACCACTCTTTACATTCAGTATTTAAAATTGTATCCAAGGACAGAGGAAAGGCAAAATGAACATAAGATAATATCTCAAAAAGATATGTACCATTTTCATCTTCATTTGCTATAATAAAAAAAATAAAACCAGTATCAATGTATTTTAATAGTGTATAACACGTAAGCTTATCATTGTCCAGCAAGTCAAGTGCAAAAGGTGAAAACTTCGGCTTGTCCTAACAACAGCTCAGCTATGGCATGATATATAGCTATCAAAGCCTTCCCTTCACACTTTAAAAGTTGAACACTTACATATATGGATGGGCTCTTGTTTTTTATTTCTTTTCATAAGTTGTTTTAATGTACAATCTCAAACTCATCTTGAAACCAAACCAGCCGGCTACTTGATCTTCATCCTAGTAGAAACGATACGCCAAGCTGCTGTTGCTGTGTTGCTAGCTGACTTTGCAACTTGCAAATAATTTTTCCATTGTTGTCGGTTGATATTCGCCTCTTCTTCTTGTAGGCCTGTCATTTGGCGTGGTTTTAAAAATATGTTCTTTTGCATATATGTAGGTATACTGGAAGAATGCGAATAGAAGATGTGCATGCTCAGAAATGTATTTTATGAGGAATGCCTTGCTTTAAAAAAAACATGCATAAATTATGGAAAGTTTTCTAAGCTGCTATTCTTCTTCAGTTTCAGTATTTTTCGGATTTTTGATTGTTGGTTGCTTTGCTTGTAGGTCAAATGTAGGTAACGCAAACAATTAGCTTACACCCAACACCCGAGTTTTTTAAAAATGAGCTCTTCCAACAACTGATCACTAACCACACCGGAGGAGTATCTGACAGGAAGCAAAGCTGTTTTTTACATACATAATACATGGATACAAGCTAAGGTATCAAGAACAATGGTACAACTAATGCTTTTGTAATTTTTGCACGTAGGCCACTAAAGTAAGAACATCGCTTATATTTTCATTTTTTTATAATGCCAAATATTGGAAACTTTTCCTGTTTTTGATGTGGATGGTTGATTAAAATGATTGGCTTTGGTAAAAATACTTTTCCGTGGCACGTTATTAAATAGATTGTACGGAAGAGTGAGTTAGTAGGAGCAAGATGGATTGTAATTATTTTTTATAAAATCTGGAATTACATGTTTGCAAGCGGATTTCTACTAGCATTATTGCTTTTTACAAACTATAATTACTACACAGTATTTTTTTATGTAACTCTAATGGCCTACTTTAATTAAACACGTTTCATTTTTCGATTGAAAAGATTATTTTCTTTCACAGGGAGGCAGGTAGCAACAGGCAGACAGATTTATGCCAGGAAAGCTAATGGGGTGAGATGAGATTTTTACAAAAATCTGTAGAATTTTCTGATGTTTGAGGTTTACTACGTAATAGAATCTGGCAGTTCCCTTGGATTACGATTTTGTATTAATTAAGTGATATGAGTAATATGCATAACAAATTTTAAAAAGGCAATCATTAAACTTTTTAAATAATTAAATTAACTTTCTTTCATTATGCTGCTTCCTCTTGTCCCCTAACTAAACAATTTTCATCCGTGATTAGCCCTTTATATCCACAATAATGGCAAGAGCGAGATAAAGTTATAGTTATACAAACACGTTTTTAATTTAGAAATTAATGTCACATTTATTTTTTGTAGACGGAACAAGTTGACACGTCCAGCATTAAAAGCGGAAATGATCCAGATCATGAGGTATCCACGGTATAAATTTTTTTTCAAGGTGTCGCCAATATTTTCATTGACATTCTCAATCCTTTCGTTTTTCTGTACAGAGAGAAATAAAAGTACAACAACTAGATGATAGCGAGGAAGACGTAAAGCCACCTCCAGTCAGGCAGCGATGGGGGTCAAAAGTAGAATTTTTCCTTGCTCTAGTTGGCTATGCAGTGGGATTTGGAAATATTTGGGTGCTCATATACAACATAGAACAAAACACTTTATTACTATTAGCATCATTTTTCATATGCACTATATTACTCACAAGTTTATTTATCGTTTTTCAGAGATTCCCATACCAAATGCGTGAAAATGGCGGACGTAAGTAAAGAAAATTCTGCAAATGAAATCGAGTAAAATTGAAGCATTGGTCAAATAAATTTACTTACAAAACATTGACTCCACTACAGTAGCTTTTATGATTCCCTACTGTATCTCATTGGCACTGCTTGGCATTCCAATATTTATTATGGAACTTGCTGTTGGACAGCGAAGGAGGAAGGGGCCAGTGTATGCATGGTCAGAGATATGCCCAGCCCTTGGAGGTATAGGTATTGCTTGTGGATGGGTTTGCTTCATGATTGGGCTCTATTACAACACTCTTGTAGCCTACTGTCTATCTTATTTTTTTGACGTAAATATTTTCCATACTTATTTATAAACTATTTACTCTGAAACTCAAAAAATGGGATCACAATTTTGCGTGGTATTTAAATTTTCATAGTCTTTTCGAAATCCCTTGCCTTGGACAGACTGCTCATCAGCGAGCAAAGATGAAGAACAAAAGATGGAATGTAAAGCTAACCTCAGTGGCAGATCCACCAAGTACTATTGGTATCGACAAATATTGAATGTGTCGGATGGTTTCGAGAATCCTGGAAATTACAGTTGGCACCTCTTTCTTTATCACGTGATAGTTTGGATTACAATTTTTGCTATCCTTTACAAAGGTGTCAAATCAGTGGGGGCGGTAGTGTACGTCACTGCCGTTTTCCCTTATCTGGTTCTCATAATATTTTTTGTGGCCAATCTTATCATCGAGCCGGGAAAATCTTGGTTGGGTGCTTATCGACTGTTGAAGCCTGATGTATGTATGTGTGCTTATTTACTAGGCTATTGGCTTTTCGTATTAAAATTGTGTAAAAAAATATAATTTAAATTAGAAACACTTCTTTTGCAAACATAGTGGGCTTCCCTCATTAAACCTCTTGTTTGGCTGAAAGCCGGAAGTCAAATATTTTACTCATTGAGCATTTCTGATGGATGTCTCGTTGTGTACTCTTCATTCAACCCAGAAAGAAATAACTGCTACAAGGACGCCATTCTCATAAGCATCATAAACTGTTCCACATCCATTTTTGCCGCTTTAATCGTTTTTCCAGTTATTGGTATGTGATGAAAATGATATCAAAACAAAACTGCAGACAGTAAAGCTCTGTAAAAAATTAATATTTAAACTGGATTAGTTCTTTTGTTTGCAGGCAGACTTGGCTTTCAAAAATACGTAGAATGTTTGGATGTCATGTCTAAAGTATTTCCGCAAATAATTACACAAGAAATACGAAACAAGAATTATGACATTTACTTCTTTACTAGCGCCACCAACTGGGCTAATGTTAGTAACTCGAGCCCCGTGAATATTAGATTGGGTTACGGGGAAATTTCGGACGATGACAAATCAACCTATTTCCAAAATCCCTCATCAGCAGACATATTTAAACAGATAACCAGTCCAAACGAAGCAAATCAAAACGAATTAAATGTCACCAAATTACTTGATTGCTCTATCGGACAAGAAGCTACGGCAGTAGGTTTCCTCCTTCCCTGTAATTCCAAAACATAACTCTGCCATTTTTTCTATTACTTATCAGTCTTGTACATGCATATTCACTCAATTAGAGTGGCGATGGTACAGGATTCGTCTTTATCGCCTTCACAGAAGCCGTCAAGAACATGCCTGGGTCCAACTTCTGGGCAGTGCTATTTTTCATTATGCTTTTGATGCTAGGAATAGACTCCGGGTTCGGTACGGTGGAGGGGGTGATTGCAGCAATTGAAGATGTGACACACTTCAAACGCAGTTACGTTACAAGTAAGCATACTCCATTACCACATAATAAGATAACATACAATTTGCAATGAATTTTATGCTTCCTAATAAAAACTCCTCAATTTAATATTTTTAGTGTTTGTTTGTGGCGTCATGATGTTCCTGTCCCTTTGCATGTTTCCATTTGGGTGGGGACCATACGTCTTGGAACTTTTGGATCAGTGGACTGCGAATTGGTCGCTGCTTCTTATCGCTGTGCTGGAGTGTTATGCAGTAGGTTGGGTGTATGGACTTGCCAAGTAAAATCAAATTTTCTTTGCACGATGCCCTTTTTCTGTTTAAAGTGCTGCTTTTAGTTTACAACTGATGGATTTTACTTTAGAATCTCGTATGACGTTCGGCTTATGACCGGAAGGAAACCACATCTGTTCATCCTCATCTGCTGGAAATACATTGCACCTATAAGCATAAGTTTAATACTATTGGGTACCATCGTGGAATTCATCAGAGAATCAGTGAATGAAGGTGGCATCAAGTACACAGTATTTCAGCCCAGACATCCGGATGCCAAAGATGGAGATGTGAAGGTAGCAATACCTCCAGTAGCACTTGGGATCGGATTCTTTCTCATGATATTTTGTATCATTTGGGTACCCCTCTACGCTGTGCTTAGGAATACAAAATACAAACTCCTCAAAACTGAAGCGGAGGCAGAATTTCCAGAGGAAGAGATGCGAACTGAGCAAAATATTAATGTGGAAAAAGAAGAGGATCAATTTACTACAGCAGAGAAAACAATAATGGGCAAAAGTAGTCTGACAAGCCTACAACAACACCGAGACAAAGTTAAAAACCAATTGTCCATAAAATCTAAATCGAATAGTAGCTTACAGCCGAAAAAATAATTTTAAAATACCAAGTTAAACCAAGATAAAATCGAATATTACATGAAAGAAAATTTATTTTTTATCCATATCACGCACACGAGCTACTTAACTTAATGTTTAAATTAGATAACTTAAATTGACACTATAATTAAAGGTTATGTAAAATAATGTAATAGTTTTTATCCAATTAGTTTTATGCATTCTCTCTCGTGAGATCACATCCATGATCATTGAAGCACTTATAAAGTTTCCTCCGTAGCAGGCGGTGGTGTCGATACATTATCAAAACCAATGTTGTTATCCTAAAAGAAAATATTTAAATTAGTGGCAAATGGTACATTGGGTTGGTTGGGTCTTATGAAATGACATATTTATTTTTTCTTTATTTCACTCACCGATCTTCTAAATTCACTCAACTGTGCCAACATGGCATGTAACACAGACTTCGGATCATTCTTCAAATCTTCACTTATCATCACTCCCAAAATACCTGCTCCACTCTGTATATAAAATGCCAGGTCATCATCCCCACACTTGTTTGTCAACTGTGCCAATCTAATCTTTTCCGAGGCAAACTCTTCATCCAAATCAAACAACTCTAGAGGAGGTGGAGGCAATTCTCTAAAGGACGGCGGAAACACTGCCACCTTCAAGCTTGGTAGTGGTGTTTCAAACTGCGGTTGAATTAATTTAAGTGGCCCCTTTTTAATTCTGAGATCCTCATAAGCTTGCACAATTTCCGGTAACAAAAGGCTATTCAAACTGTACAACTTTTGGTCAATAAGTCTTTGCGGTTCAATCACTCCCAAGTTATTAGCACTACCGGGCATAATGAAGTCATCACTCTCTTGCAGACAGACCCTCAACTTATGTGCTCCATCTACAGTGTCTGGTATCATATTGTACTCTGTCAACTCCCCATCGTCAATGTCAGCCGGGTCCACAGAAAGATGATCAGATGTGGAAAGAACCGTTAAGAAAAAGTCGAGCAGTTTTAGGTTCTCCTCCATTTCTATATATTTTTCCGTAAAGGCATGACCACTCCCAAAAACTATCAACTTTCCCCGACTACTTGGTGCATAGTAAATGGCTCCAATGGGACGACCAACGGGATAACTTGTGGTGCCACTCGACACTATGGGAAGAGCAGGCTTGGAAACATTCAATGAGCAGCCGTTGGGGTATAGTACACTCAAGTTCTCTTCTTCGCCATGTAGCATTGTCTCCAACAAAATGGGACAGATGAGGGCGTTCGGAACGAGGCATTCTTTGGGGTGACCATACTTGTGGTACACTGTACGGATAACACAATCTGTAAAAAATAACAAAACAACTTTCGTTAGTTTTATGATCTTTTAATGCATATTGCGTTAGGCTTCTATGAAATATTGTTCTCTGACCTTTCACAATGGAAATCCCAAAATTTTGTGTGAATGCATTATAATAGTGACTCGCAGAGCAGGCCTCGGCAAGCACCAACACAGATCCTCCCTGATTTTCTACGTAACCCTTGAGCAGGTTAACTTCGTGCACACTCAATGGCGCTTTGGAACCAGCAATCACTATCATTTTGGTGAACGGGAGTACTTCCTCCATTAACTCATCTTTCAATCTACAAAAAAAAAGTCAACATATTTATTCACGAATAAATTTGTATTTTTTGGAAACTTGGAAAATATTTTTTTGAAGTACTCAATTCTGTCTTACTGAATAACTTTGTGAACTCTGCTCTTGATTCTCTTATGAAAAGTTTTAAAGTTATCCCCCAAACGAAATGTCTCATTTTTCGAAGCAAAGAATATACAAGCGGGTTCCATCATCATTTGACTAGCTTTCCCAGTTGGAAAATTGTCAGGGATTTTACTTGAAGATGACAGTCCTCCTCCAAGTCCCCCACCCATGGAGGAGGAACTTCCAAGGCTGGTGTTAGACTTGGGGTACTGGGGAAGACCGTCGTGGTAGTTGATGTAGTAGCCAGGATCATCCATTGATGGTGATTTATATAAAATATATATAAAAAATAAGTTAGAACAACAATTCAGTTCTTAAACGCAATAACCACATCAAATGATAATAAGATGCCTTGCTAAAAAAATTGTTTGTGGGTAATCATCTGAAAAGGTGATTATCCAATGCAGCTATTGTTTTATGCTACTCTATTGTATTGCAAATTGCAATGTATCCATATGAATAAGATATTGCATGACTTATTCCATTTTCATACATGCTTGTTGACTTCCCTTTACACGTCACGTCATCTCCCCATTCATTCAATTCCACAACATGCAGTAGTGAATAATAAATCAATGCATACCACCGGAACTGCACTATAATTCCTCTAAAACTGCATATACACCATTGCTTGTGTTACGACTACAAGCAGAGATTTTTTTTGCGATCTGCTCTCATAATGCAATAATTTGCACATGACTGCATTGCATGAATATGGCTGTTAAAGAAAATATTTTGATAGGATTTTGACATTTCTTACCTCTTGTGTTACGGTTGGAGAGGGCAGTGGCACAGGAATCGGAGCCATGATCAGGATAATTTGTTGCAAAGTCAAACTATATAATTTTGCAATTGATTAAGTCTCGGTCCACTTGATTATCTCAATAAATCTTCCGACTTTCGATGATGTATAGCTTTTTAATTGTATATTATATTTAAAAAAAAAAAACATTTTAGATTGGCTATTTATGCATAATTATATGAATCAACGATGTACAAATACCTATGTGCATACGCTATACACTTAATGTTATTTGGAATGAACCTAATGTGAAATATTTTGGCCAGCTGAATGTAAAAAATTGCGAAAACATTACTGTATACCATGTTCAGTGTGAAGGTACATTCAGTTCTGTCATCTTGATTGAAGTGTGGGATTATCCGGGTAACTTCGGTTATAGTGGAGTAGTGGATTGGAGGTGACATACACACAAGAGCCGTTGCTAGCGGAGTAACCATGCAAAACAAGAAATGGAAACGAGAGACGTGTGTTTGCCTTGTGCCCTTTTGCAGTAGCTATGTTTTTGGGGGTAACTCAAGACACAGTCAAAGTACAATCAATAATCTATCATTCAAATGTTTCAATACTTCCATTGTTCCATTGTTGTTGCTGCTGATAAGTTACTTCCATTTCCATGTACCAAAAGGATGTATGAGTTAGTTCCCAAAAATATTCTCATGTTTCACTCTTCAAGTTTCTATCTTGTAATACGACAAAAGTCGGAAAACCGGTTATCCTCCAAAAAATATTCACGCCTTTTTACCTGGAAGGAAAGTAGAGCCACTTTGTAATTCTTTGCTTTAGTTTTGATTTTTTCAGCAAAATTCCAGCAGAAAGAAGAAGACACCAATTTGCAGTTTGGATTAATATTCATGTCAGTTGTTACATAAGCTGCTATGCTGCCGTTTGGCTGTTGTTTAAAAAAATGTTGATAGAACTGGTGTTTTTTTTTGCATTTGACTGCAAGCAAGTAACATGCAAAAAAATATATAGTTAGCTTACAACCTAAAGAAATCTTCTTCACTGACACGCTTTTTATACGAGAATATGGTGCGTTTTAACACGTGAATTGAAAGATGTTTATGTGCACTAAATATTTTACCATAAAAATCAGATCATTGCATTTTAGACTAAACTAGAAAGAGCCAAATGCAATTGCGTGTTTGGATATTTTATGTAATATGTTTGCAAAGATCTGAAGAGTTGGTGGATTAAGTGTAAAAAGACCTTGAAGACTAAAATATTACATGAAAAATAATAAAATACATGAATTTGATGTAATAAATGTATTGTCAAATTGAAATGGTCCCATAAATCAACTTGCATGACCCAATAAAAAAATGCCCCATTGGAATTTCGGATCTTCAAGTCATATTTTGTATTTTAACAAGTGGTTCTACCAAGTAATGTAAAAGCATATGTTGTAACAGGAGAGTTACAAACATTAACTAATGCCCAACGATGACATTAACAAAAGATAGTGAACAGGTGACGTGCCTCTCCACTGATAGATGAGATAATCTGAATCTCCAAATTCTTGATACCAGCTTAGGATAGGTTATTGTACCACTACGCTCAGCTTGTGTTGTGAGGTTCACTTTGTTGTTGAGGTTCAATT
>JAQFZH010002082.1:0-17971 GCA_034695485.1 Entomobrya nivalis
TATATTTTCATGTTTACCTTGCACACGCTGCAAATATAATGATAGGTTTTTGAACTTGTTATTCCAGAAAAGAAGTCGCATGGAAATATATCAGATTTTTAACAGATATCTCTGTACTATAATTACAGAAGATTTTTCAAATATTTTCCTGTTCATAAGGAAATACTCCAAGTTTATAAGAAATATATGCATTTGTCTACAAAAATGTTTCTTGGGTGGTATTTTTCAATATAAACTTTATTAACCCAAACGCCTAAGAAATGACTTCTGTCCGAAACTTTTAAAATTAACTCCAGTATTAACCATATTATTATATTAATTCATAATGTTAGCATCTTTGTTACCAAACTTGTATGATTGTCTGCCTTTGTATTATTATTCCATAAACTATACACGCAAGGAATACGTTCTAATGAATTTTATTTATCTGACGTATTTGAAGTAAATTGGTTTCCTTCGAAAAGTTATTTATAAACGTTTAAATTTCGCAATATTTATATTTGTACATTCAATGCAATTATGTTTATCTTTCTATCAAAAGTGGTTTTTACGTTACTCGCTGCACTATTCAACCCATCTTCTGAAGAAGTCACTCACACACACAAGCAAAGTTGATCAACATACTATATGTATGCATTTTCTTACAAAATCAAGTTTAGGATATGTCTGATAATAATGACCTTGAGACATACGAAGAGAAAAAGCAATGTAATTAGAAACACGTGCGTGTGAATTCTCTATTTGTTTATCGATTTTACTGATCTTTACTTTACTTTGATAATTACAATCTTGCACACTGAATCAAAATCTACGAAGCGTGAAGTATATAGAAAAAGATGTACATTTTCACCACTAAAAACTGAATGGCATAAAAATTTGGTTTGGCATGGATATTTTTGGCCAAGTGGATATTGGCAGACATGCATTTATTTTACTCTGCCTCATTTCTTATTTAACTTTAGATGGAAAAGCTGGTTGTGTAAACTGCTGAACATTGAACAAAATGAAATATTTGTTGTGGATTTGGATCACATCTGTAGCCTTTTTGGTAAGGGAATATTTTAAATTAAATTTTTAAACAAGTTTTAATTCAAATTGATATTGTCACCTAAGTTTTTGAGCTTTCCATTTAGTTTATTTGATTTTATAACTTTTATTTAGATTTCCATGGCAACCGAAGGGCCATCAAAGAGATCTTGCCGATCCATCGTTTCCGATCAAAATCGAAAGCAAATTGAAGGAATTAACCAGTGCAATAAACAGTTGGGATACAAAACTGGACGAGAAAAAACACAGAAGCAATCTTGTGTGATGAAGTGCATGCTAGAAAAATTAAACATGATAAATGACTTGGGATTTGTTGATCAAGATCAGTATAACAAGTATTTAGTGGAACGTTGGCCAGAATACATGGTTGACAGGGCAAACTGTACCCTGTTCCCATGTTTGAAAATAGGTGGTAAGTTCAATTGGTTTTGTAGTGAGATTTTCTAAGATTATTTAAATATGTATAACTCTGATTTTAATTGACACAGTGAACGCCACCGACGCTGATGATGCGTTTTGCAAAGGATATGACCCAATGGTCAAATGCCTTAATAGAAACTACCTCAATGTAAGTTATAAAATTCATTTAAGCAAAATTAATTAAAGCTAGCAAATGAAATAAAGAGAACTTCATATTTAACAATTGAAATTTTATTTCTGTTGAATTGTAGATGTGTAAGGGGACATAATCAATAGTCATCTCTGAATTAGTAAACTATGTTTAAGTTGTTTGTTTACATTTGTACTTTCGATGTTACTGGAACCATTTCATTAAGAAAATAATTTTTATCAGCCATAATTCTTCTTTAGATGTATTTAATACTTCATACCTTTATGGAATAAAATTTTGCACTTGGGGTAAACATTTGTTAAATAAAATGAATAACTCTTTTCATATTTTAAATATTTGTTTTAATAAGTCAAAGATTAAAATTGGCTTCGATTTCAGATATATAAAAAATGCAGATTTTTTTTTTGTTTTTGCGTGCAGCCATTTTTCGATCTGTTTGTATATAAATATGTTTATACCATCTATTAACACGCTGGTTTAAATGTGTCGTTCAAATTATGGATGTCGTAATTATAGAATAGTCTATATTGACTTCATTGATGCTTTCATTGAAATTGTCACTTAAATATTTTTATTTCATAAAAACTCACCATTTAAACTGAAGCAAGGAAATCTCTCATGTACTAATTAAGATGTTTTCCAACAAAATACACATTCTACACATAAGTTAAATTAGTTGATTTTTATAACCTTAATATTTGTATATCTTAACTACCGGGTAAATTACCTTGATAAGATTTGCCGTTTGCTAAAGCGTCAGTGGCCATAAAAACCTTGTATTTTAGTTGGATTTGAAAGAAAATGTTAGGGTTATAGCTTAATTTTCTCTCTTTTATCTTTATGTAAAACACTTGATCCGTTGAAATAATCAGTATAAGTGCATCTAACCAATTTATATAAAAGCTACTTAAGTAAAGCTATATGAATATATAATTGCAAGCATGTTTTTTTTTGGGCGTAGTTTGTAGTATTTGACATGTGGAGCAATACTGCTAGTTCCTCTTGTATATGGCATTGTACTGTATTTTGAAATACTAAGTCAGGTATGGAATAAGAAACTGCTTTCTAAACTCAAAAAATATTTATTTTCCGATATATTGGAATCATTTGCAAATCCTTTATGGAATTATTCGAACACAGTTCTCTTTTAGTATGTCACAAACAGTAAATCTAAATTACTAAAGTACAAGTTATAAAATTGAAATAAAAAGCCCATGTAGAAGGATATTTTAACATATGTCCTCGAAATATAAGTTCGCTTTAGGATACCTTTAGGATATTTTTGCATGGCGTACTTTAGTGTTTTAGTTCTGTTTCTGTCCTTGTTCACAAAAATAATTGCAGGTACATTTTGCTAAAAATGTATGTCCTACTCGAGAAAATATTACTTATGTATTTCAATACGTAACACATAATTGAAGTGGTAGTGTTTGGGTATTTTTCTTAGTGTTATGATTTAAGTTCAGCGATATTATGAAGTTAACGAAATTTACTTGTATCTTATGAAAAGTATTTATAGAGTGCAAAATAGGACAATGGTGTAATCTAGTGTGGCCGCAAATTGATATAAACCTAAGATTATAAATATCGTCAAGGCTGATTGCACAGAGTATCGTGTAAACATTCAATAAAAGTTGGAAAGTTCATTGATTCTTTTGGAACAACGTATCTAGTTTTTATTATTATTGTAAAGAGTTTATTTTAACAATAGCTATAAATTACGTTCCTTTGCATACGATGAAATAAACCACTGTAGTGTATGAGAACAATAAGGT
Source organism: Entomobrya nivalis (assembly GCA_034695485.1). NCBI lineage: Eukaryota > Metazoa > Arthropoda > Collembola > Entomobryomorpha > Entomobryidae > Entomobrya > Entomobrya nivalis. The sequence goes on from JAQFZH010002082.1 coordinate 3,394, forward strand.
CGACCAAAAATTTATATTTTCCACCACAAAATTTGTAAAAAAAATTGAATCAAACACGAGTATTTGGTTACCACATACAATCCGTACACATTTGTGCTCACAAAGGGTAACTCATCAAATTCCAAATCTTAACATATATTATTTTTCCTGTTTAAACAAAATGGAGTTACTTTTGATCCAATTTTGAGCAAAAAAAAAGTTGGTCAGGTTGCAACAAATATAATGCTCAATTTTACCCCTGTATCCTACCGAAATCTGGTTTTTGGTATCTTATTAAAACGACCTTGGGAAAAACTAAAAAACTCAATGTAATTTGTGGCACTATAAATTCATATTTTTTTGCAATACATAATATCATTACACAAATTAAACGAAATATATCAGTTAAATCAAATTATACATGATAGTTTGCGTTTAAAATTTTGTAATATTAAGGTAATCATAACAATGGATTCCACTGCCCTATTTGAGAATTTGATTTTTTATGTAAGATTTGTAAGTAAGATTTGATGCCCGTAAAACACTTTAATTTCTCAATTTATTTAGACTTAGGGAAATATTAAAAATTAAGTGTACCGTAATAACTAAAAAAAATCAGGTTAAAAATGTACAGTATACGCTTTAACCATTGGCTAATTAAGTTAATTGTTTTTAAAATGAAGAATTATTTTAAAACGCAAAAGTTACTAAACATATTACCATTTCACTATTATCGTTAGATTTTAAATAGATAAATGTCGATTTACAGATAATCTGTACCTTGGCGTTTTCATGCCATACAAGAAGGTGTGTAAAGCCAAAAACTTTGCATCCCGAAATGATCCAACTAGAACTCTAAATTGTTCACAATAAATGGCCTAAAAATTGTCTTAAAAAGTAAAAAGTATTTGAAATGAATTTAATTGCAAGTTTCAAATATTTGATAAAAGTTCAAACATAAACGAATTGACTTGGTTAGTTTCTTGGTTAAAAAAGTAAATAGTTTGAATTTAAAAAAAATAGAAATAATATCATAGCATAAGGTAACTGTCATACTTGAAAATTGAAATATTACAAAGCATTACAAAACAGCATTTTGTTAAGCCTATTATTGGTCAAAGCAAATTGACATTATTATTTTCAAGCATTTTTTGATAGTCGTCCAAACGTACAGTTATCCGTTTCGGAATCACTAAATTTTCTTGCAGTTGAGTCGTTGCGTTGAGAAAGGAAACTGATTTTCTGCAGCAAAAAAAGAATTAACGGCAAAAAAGTTATAATTCTGTTATAAAGTTATCTACTATACGTGTTACTAAGTTATAGTACTATAGCTTGTAATAAAAGAACTTGAAGGAGTTTTTTATATTAAGTTTACTATATACATAGTTGTTGTAAAATCTACCTTTTATATTTGAATATCTCAAGTACGTTTGAATTTTTAAAAACAGTTGCAAATGTGTTGTAAGTTGCTGTTAGATATTATTCCAAATTTGTTCCAAGGGTAGCTGATTTCAAAGGCTTAGATTTGAAGTATCAAATAATTCGGGAAGAAAAGCTTGAGTTAAACTATTCAGTCGAGGTATATGTCATAGCGCATACAAACAATAGTTCATTATGATATCTAATCTACAAATAGGCACATTGCGACTTCTTCGCGGCCTGTATTTTTACATCGAGCCTTTACCATTTTACTGGAAGTCTGACTTCTCCGCAGTTACTTATAGCACCAAAAAGTATATCTGGTTGGTCTGGATAATCGGACAGGTATTACTTGCCTTTTATGCCTTTGAATGTCTCTACGTAGTGATCACCCACGTATTTATTTGCCTACGTCCTGGATTTGACACAATGCTGTTAGAGACATACATGCTAATGAGTTTCGGTATATTTGGCTTTCAATCAGTAGTACTGGCTGAACTTCTAGGTGGGCCCTCTTTTGTACTGGGGTACAATGAAATGCTTACATTTGAAAGAAACCTCATTGCAACAGCTGCAAAACAAGTCAAGAAATCAAGGGCAACATTTTCTCAAAATAAACCTCGCGCTTTGGATTGGGCAATCCTTGCATTTATATTTTATGTGGCTGTATTACCGCTCGCGTCTGCAACGTTTTGCGTATTGACCGACTTTGATGCATACTATTTTGTGTCTCAGCATTACCTACCTAATCCCATGTATCAAACTTTAGCTCAAATAACCTTGTCAATGTCAATTCGATTTGTAGTTTTAAACATTACCACAGCTCAATTTAGTCAGTTGATCTCAATGATTATTCCTTCCGCTTTGGTTTATATGGACAGTGGAAAAAATATTATCAAATGTTTGACGACAAGTTATGATGTTTGGATAAAGCCGTCAACAATGATACGTTTGTACACACAATTCTACCTAATTTACAATGTTATTCAGCAAACCTTTCATACAATCGTTGGACTGACATTGACCACAGTATTTCTTGCATCTGTGCTGTCTCTGTGGCTGGGTACTGTAGGTTATGGTCAAGTTGAATTTTTTTATATCTGGTTCAAGTGATCGCTGCAATTATTTTAGTTGGACTAACATTATCGGGATTTCGGGTTGCAATAAATACTCTATTGGCATCTGAAAAACTACTGGAAAAGTTGAAAAAAGATGCAATGTCGAATAGGATGGTAAGACAAACTAAAAGGTCGAAATGGGAACTTATGGAAATAAAGTCTCTTAAACATATTAAAGTTGAGTATGGACCGTTCTTTGAAATCAATTGTAGTTCAGTGGCAACCTATTGTATGAAACTTACTGATACATGGGTAAATGCTGTGCTGTTATTTAGGTAGATTTACTTAAAGAAGCGTGTGTTGTCCAACTTGCAGGAACGTAATCAGATCAACAATAATTTATTTACTACTAAGCATTATGTTTAAAAGACTAAATTTAAATTTTACCTGTTTATTAATCAATTGAGCTAGGTATTTCTGTGTTTATTTAAACTTGGATGAACTAAAACTTTTAACGTGGATAATTTATAGCAAAGAAATTGTGTACTTAACATAGCGTAATTTATAACCAAAATTGGTAGCGTATTATAGCTATATGTAAACAGTATTAATATTTAGAAATTATTTTGATGTTGTTAGGATTCAAACTAATTTGAATTTACTTGAAACTAGAAGAACTCGTTCCATTGTTCTTAAATGAATGTCGTTGTCCTTATAATAAATGCGAGCTTAATTGTTTAGAGTGTCTGGAAAGTTTGAACATGAATCATAAAAGTTCTGATACTGGCCGTACTCTTTGATTTGCCGTTACGACGAACTAAATCAAAATATTGTTACGAATCAGTTTCTCATTTTAGTTGGATTTTGTTTTGTCGTTGGCATGTTTACATTGATAACAAGTGTGTCATCTTGAAGTGGATCACAGTTTTTCATAATGGTGAACCTAACATTTTTACCTATTACTGCACTTATGATTTATTTTGGAAACTTTGGCAAGATAAATGAGGAGTCAAGCAAGGTTATCAGTTGTGCTATGGCAAGTTTTAAGGACATGCATTTGAAACAAGCAAGGTCACTGCAACCTTTGAAAATGAAGTTGGGATCGGTAAACTATGTTGATCTGTTAATGCCTTTTCACTTAATTGACTTCTGTTTTAATAATTTGGCAAACTTGCTTCTCCTAAATTAATTCTTGTTAAATAATTTGGCATTTGAATATTTAATGTGTTCTTAATGTAAGCTTCTGAACATGGATTAAAATTATACTGACAACTATTCCTATAATAATACCATACTACATTTTAGCAATAAATTAAGCAATTCGATAGTAAAGTTTAGTATATGCTATTTGAATAAGTTAATGTTAGATTTTAACGAAGTTGTTTTATGTATTACAGCTAATCAATGAGTTATGACTTATGTTTAAGTTAACTATGGCTATTAAATAAGTAGTATAAAGCGATATTTAGCATTCGTAGCCGCATATCTGAAAATTCGATATAGTATTAATTTACATACTTTGTCAAGAAAAACTCAGCCGTAGCAAGCAAGGTAATAAAATTCTGCTTGGTTTTTGTAAGAATAAATCGTTACCGCAGAAAAGCAAATTATTTAAGTTTATCGAAGTTATTTTTGGAAAATTCTGTTTCGAATCAAAAAGCATTCTGTGGCACTTAACATATGTATTGTTTATTTGAATTAGAAAGTACCATCAAACAGGTGTCCATGGTATTGTCCATTACTCGATTCCACACCTTGGTTTTCAATTCCCGATCCAAAAGTCCATATCCACCCACCGGAAATCCAATTGGTCTCAATGTTCTTAGTATGCAGGTATTGGTCTTACGATGCCCATTCAATAGAGCCACATCTCGTTGCCAACTTATAATCATGTATTTGCTCCAAATTGCAGTTTTCTCTGCCATCGGAAATGCCAGTGCCATTATGAATAAGGTAATGGTAGCAATAACGGCAGCCATGAAGTGTACTGTGGGACTAAGTATATTCCAACCTCCAATCGTTCCAGCACATGTAAGAATTGTCTGTCCTGTTCCAGGTTGTGATGCCAGCTGTAACACTAAAGCGCAAATCTCCATACACGTGTTGTGCATCAGGTACAAACGCTGATATTCTTTGAGAGCTCGATTAGGGTAGAGCTCAAATCGATTCGATATAGAAGCTTACTTTCAATATTAAGGATATTCAAATCCATATTAGGGTTTTATTTTAAAAAGTATTTGAAAATCACAGCATTCTATTTTTGGTCTATACTTGAAAATTGTTGCCATGTAGGTAGCTTGCACTATTATATGTTCTTCCGTTCATTCCCTAAGATTTTCGGTCTTTAGTAAGACTGAAATGTCTTCAACCTATGAAGGTTATGATTGGTTCAGTCGATTTTTTGATTGGCTAACTCCAATTACATTTGTTGATTTTTGCATCTATCAACTTATCAGCTTGCTTCTAATGTAATAATTTATAATTGAGAGGTATAACGTTTATTACAAACTATTCTAATTATATTTTAGAATTTTAAGTTGCAAACAAGATGGAAAAGCAAAACCAGATAATTTAGGCATTTAATCAGAGCTAGTCCAACGCCAGTTTCTAGGGATATATATATGAAATCATCTTGTAAATCATTTCAGTATGTACACGTTTAGTGTAACTCTATACACGGATTATAATTTTATGTCAAAGTAAAAAATATTCTACGCAGCTCACTAAATTGTTTACTTCCTAAAGTATTTAAAGATACTTTTAACAAACTACATGCTAAAACAAGGAATCACCTTTTAATAACGTCTAATTACATGTGTAAATATTTGGTATGAATATGCCAGGTTAAGACAAGTTGTTCTATAAAGTTAGTATAATAAAATGTTCGATGTTCCTGTCATTTTGTACCATTGTAACATATTATTGTAATTCCTCAAAACAACGCCTTTACACTGTACGTGGTCCATTATACGAAGGAGTTCACAGTAAATATTGTAGTTCCACTAAAAAGGAATACGGCGAAGCTTTAATTTGCGTGGGTGCAAACATTTACAATCGCTGTGCGAACTCAATAGTAAATTATATAGCTTTCTAGTGTTATTGTACCGCTTTTTTAAACTTGTAACGTTGTGTCTAGAACCTGGAAAGATGTTCATAAAATACATATTTCAAATTCAAATGTACGTTAATTTATTACGACAAATATTAAATAAAAATAAATAAATAAATCAATCCTTTTTGCAAAAAATGTGTACTATTAGAAATAAATTATGCAAAAAAGTTTAAACTAATTGTAGGTATTTATTCTCCTTCTCCAAACAATTATTTGTTTTAAATATATCCTGTAATATGATTACTTAGACTAGGAACAAATATTTTTATGTTATTACAATGGTACAATGGATTAAGGTTAACTTTCTCATGCAATTTGTAACAAATAGGAATAGGTTATTATTATTGGAAAACTTTTCGTTTTCCTTAAAACGTATCGTAAACATTAATTAATTTAGTATTCACACAAGCTTTTTGCCAAGTAATCTTTTATTATTTGATCAAACTCACAACTTTGATAATGTCAATAAATTTAAAAAGCACAAACATGTACTTGATACATTTATTTGTAGTATGTAGTCATATTGATTTTTCATTAATCCCGACAAAATTTGCAGCAACAAATATAACATATTAATTCTTTGATGCATTCACAAATGCAGAATCCAATGCAACAGAGTAAAATTATTGCCAACAGTATAGCACCACCTACTATTCCAGCAAACTCAAGCCCTGAAAGTCCTCCTTCATCGCTTGATTTAAAAAATCAGTTGATATATTTAAAAAATGTACAATTCATTATGTATTATGAAAAACATAACATGCTGAAACTTTTTACAACTTACAACAATGGAACATTTCCGGAAAACGAATTTTCCACTCTCGTAATGAAATCTTTGGTAACGTTGACAGCATTGGTGATTTTGTCTTTTACATTGTTAATGTCTTCTGGAACGGGATCTCCTTGCACAAAGAAAATTGAACTATTCAATAATATTAATATAAAAAGTATTAAGTTGAATAAATAAACCTGTTTAGAAAAGAATTGCGATTTCGCAGAAAACATCTTCAAACGCTGTTCCAATATAACAAATTGCAAATGGACTGAATGAAGTTAATCTTTAATATTTAAACTGTTGTTGACAGACATATAAATGAAATATCTTTTATGTGCGATATTACAACAGCACTAAATTTTATACTTTACTGCGGAACTCAAAAACAAACGTTAACAAAATTAGGAAAAGTTGAATAAATATTACGCAAGTGTAACCACGCTCATAGTTGCTACGGAGTAATCATAAACGTGTGCATCACTAAATGACTCATTGCCAGCTTATGTATGTTAAATTGTCATTAATTTTTTATGGGAAATAACGCCACTGGCTGCCAGCTTTAATCGTTACCACAAGTAACCACCAAACAAGTAAACATTTTTCAGAAGCTTACGCAATACTTAGACGTAGCAATAAAACCAGCCACAAAAAAAACGTATACATAATTCATTGGCTTAAATTTAGTCATAAAAGTTTGTCAATAATGTTGCACGACAAAGTAATTCTGTTGTAATTCCAAAAGTTCGGATTCCTTTAATAAAGCTCTTCAAGATATTAAAGAAGCCAATTGAGATTTAGACGTAGAGCTTATTTATCTTTTTACATTTTGATTACATCACATTTAATTGGTATTTGCTTCTACTGAGTACACAAATGATTATTACATTTTTTATCATGAAGTTTAAGACATTAAATTTTATTTTTTATTCTATTTGTTTTCTCCGTTAATTTGTCCGCATGCGTTTTTATTAAATCTAACTTTCCAAGGATTCGTTATCCGACTTGTATCAATACAAGTTATAATTTAATTTTTTACTATTTAGAATCAAAATTATTACAATTTAAATTACGTCAATAATCAACAAAATATTTACTTCATAAAGTTATTCTTGAGATAAGTTGACATATTGGTTCCATTATTTTCGGCAACACTTACAGCAGAAAATATATAATATCAGCCCCTTAATACAATCACACATGTAGAATCCAATCAAGCAAAATACAATAATGGCCAGAACTATAGCGCCAACAATTATCCCAGCATACTGTAATCCTGAGTATTCGCTTGTTTTGCTGCAATTTCAATAATGTTAGTAATATTAAATTTTAAACAAACATCAGTTGCAAAAAAATATGTTGATATTTTTTTAGAAACTTACATCGATTGCACGTTTTCGGATGTTTTATCCTTTTTGGGTGTTATAATATCTTTGACAATTTGAACCGTATCGGTAATTTTCTCTTTTACTTTGTTAAAATATTCTGGGATAGAGTTTCCTTGGACACAAAGGTCAGAACATTTTATTAATATCAAAGAGAAAATTACCAATTTGAATGAAGAAAGGCGTTGTGATAAATATTGAGATTTACAGAGGTACATTTTAAAATCGAGTTTCGCTGTAAAAATGCAGTCGGATAGGACTTTCATTCAATGAAAATTCTTACGTATAAATTCAATACTTTTGAATGATTCCTATGTTACAGCACCAGTGGGACTGTTTAAAAAAAAAGAAATAAGAAAAGTAGACAAAACAATGTTAAGCAAGTAATACTACGTAAGTTGCTACGAAGTAATTACAGATTAATGTTTAAGATAACGGATTATATCATAACCACCAATATTGTAATGGTTTTTGTTGGAAAACTTTGCAATTGGTATCCACGAGTTTAAAATGCTACAATATAAAGCTACAATTTTTTCTAATCACATCGCGGTTTAGCTAAATGTCTGGTAGTATTATTTTCTGGATATTTTTGTGCGGCCCATTTTGTCGTAAATGAACTTGCGGGGAACTTTTAAACAGAATTTAATTTGTTGTACGGATCAGTTTATTACTTTTGTGTTGACTGAACTGTATTTATACCTTACATGAAAAGATTACATATAAAGATAAGATTATTAATTTACATATTTTTTTATAAACACACTGGAGAATCCTATATTAATTTTTTGTACTTATGAGGTAAAAATTAGAAGAATTCTACACATTTTGAAAGATTTCAATAGTAACTATTAATTAAAATAGAAAAGCACATGAAAATTTTCTTTCCGGGAATTAAATTTATTTCTGTATTTATTGCTCAATTTGATTTTTTACCGGAATAAAACCATTATATTCCTGCTCACAACTTCAAAATTGCTATTCACACATATTTTGTTGATTTTCACATAAAACTACAACGGATCTTATTAGTTCATCGACATCGACAGCATACAACACCAAGGCAACAACCAATCAGGAAGAACATCCCACCAGAAACTGCAGCAGCAATGAAAACAATAGCCGTAGGTCCGCCAACGTAATCCATTCTAAATTATTAACATACATGTGATATTTACCCATAAATGCACTGAATATTAAAGTGTTTCTGTACATTTTTTAAAATGTTTAATCTTACAATGAATCCAGCAATCCTGCATTGTCATCAATAATGTCGTCTTCATAGGATTCACTTTCTTCATCAGAGTACTCTAAAGGACTTCCTTTTACAAGTAGGCTAGTACCACTGAACGAATAAAGAATCATAGCACCCAAACACAATGTGGTTAGGTGTTTCACAAATGAATTAATATTTGAAAATTTCATTTTAGTTTGCCTTGTTCGAGCTATTTAAGACAAGTATGTGTTTAAAAAAAGTTTAAATATTTTAACTTGGTCACGATTTCAAAAAGTAATTTATTTAATTTAACAAAATACAGTTAAAAAAGTTGGTAATCTTCTCCAGTCGTGTAGCTTGCTGTTTCTGTCTTAAAACGAAATTTGTACGAATGTAGAATAAAGTCAGATTGTATTTATATGGCATTCTCGACGGCAAAAAACATACGACTGTTATGCGTTAGTGCTATTGAACTGATACTGATACTGGGTAATACAAGGTGGTTCAAAGTATAAATCACGGTGATGAATGAATTTGTAGAATATCCTAATCCTAATGAAAAATATTTAGCTGGTAAACTTAAATGCTGGTTTTACACCAATCTCATATTCTGTTTTGCTTCTAAATGGATCTCCAGAAATGACTAGAGATAAAAAGTCAGCTAGATCAACTTGATACTGGGTATATTAAGGATAAGCACAATTATCCAAGTAAGGAAACTTGAATAAAAAACTAAAATTTCTACCTTCGACACAACTTAGTGACTAATTTCCAATGTTATACGGTCATCTTTGGTATAAATCCGATCAATACTATTTAGGTACGTTATATTTACTTGGCAAGTTCAATAAATCATAAAATCTTGATCGACATTCTAAATAGAAAACTCAAATGTTACCCAGTAAAAATTGTATATTAAGTCAGCATATAAAAAATCTTTTTTATCTGAAACTTAAAATTAATTGTCATGTATTTTATCAAAAGCACACGTAGATCATAATAAAACAGTGATGTTGCTCTTTTAAAACGGTAATTTTGTCATTAAAAAAAAAACTCTACACCTGCTTGTAATCTCACCATCGCATACAAGTTTGTTTATATTTTTATTTAAGAATATATTCCGGTTAAATGTCGCAAAGAAAAGTTTTTTTATTATGGTATTGATACGATTTTGATGTTTTGATCCATGCCATGCAAAGGTCAAAGGATTTTCGGACCAAATGATTTTCATTCATAAATAATAAAACTAATGAATATATTGAATAAACTGACAAAATTTATTTTGGATGAATGAACTAAATGACAGGATATTTTTTACCATAATTTGTCAATTAGAATTCACTTGGTTACTTTTTTCTTACTATTTGCTATAAACTTGGTAATACAATTATCTAATTACAGTCTAATACAATTAATGTTTATTCTTATTTAAAAATTACACGATCTAATATTTTTCATTACATTCGTGCATTACAGAGTTTTCAATGTCTTGTTCTTTTGATGGTAATATACCTTAACCATGAATATTCTATTTTGGGATAATTCAAGAACATCACCAAGCTCAACAAAGGCATATCCTGGAAAAATAACCCTTCTACTTTTCAATGTCCGTCATCATGATGCTTCCCAAGCGAAATTGAAGGTTAACTTTACAAAATCCCTCATAAGCTGCTCGCAAACATGCAAAGTAAATACTTACATATACCCTTGCACAAATACGGGTCAGGTAAACAAACATATCAGTTCCCATTTATTCATCCAGGACCAGATTCACTTTCATTCAGAAAAAAGGATGCATAGGAAAAATAGGATACATGATACCTTTTTATTTATGTGATATTTACACGTTTTTACCTGAAACCAGAGCATCGTTTGGTAATAATGGTTATAGATCTGTCATCACAAGTCACTTTAGTGTCATCCCTGTGGGAGCAAGCAACACCAATTTTACAGTCAACAAACTTGTGAGTGAAAAGTCTCCTGTGAATTCTTAATTTTGCATTACGGTTTTAGTGGTAAAAAAGTGATAAGAATCATAGTTAAAAATTTATACACAAATTAAGCAAGAAATTTTCAGTGAATATGATGGAGTTTACGAGAACATTAGCGTTCACTGCATTAGAACTCAATGGACTGGAAAGAATGCGTGTATTAAACGAAGGTACGTTTTTTATTCAATTGATCATTAAAATTGTAAAAAAAACTCACAAAATAAAATTAATCGTGTTTAATTTTGACATTCCTTGTAACTTAATTTGTTAAATTATTTCCGCAGAATATCTGGCTAGTGAAAGTTGCTCTGAAAAGGTTTTCGACTATCTTGAAAAAGTGAGTTTGGATGATGATATGATGTTGATGTACCTTAGAGCAAGAAAATATAGGCCTGAGCATGCTTGGCAAACGGTAAGATTATTTGTATAAAAAACTCATTAATCGATTATTAATTAAAAATTAACAAGGTGGGTTTTTTAGCTCAAACGAAAAGCAGAAGTTTCTTTTGACTTGTATCCGGAAATTTTTACTCCAACGCCTGCACATTTTTACGAGGAATTTCAACAAATTGGCTTATGGGGTATTTTGAGAAACAGGGATGGATTTGGACGACCAATATTATGCATTCATGCATGTAGGTAGTTTTTTTAGTTTTCAATACAATTTAATGATAAATCTAAAAGTTTATCATTTTCCCTATTTTAATTTTTTTTACCATTCATGTTTATTTATAGCCAAATGGAATCCAGCATTTCATGATATGGATCAAGTAACAAATGCATTTGTGCACTTACTGGAAAAGCTTTTGTGGTTTGATGATGCCATAAGAAATGGGATAATTGTTGTGGCTAATTGTGAAGGGATGGGGCTAAGTCATGCAAAACAAATGGGAATACATACGCTGCTGAGACAAGTTAATGCAGTTCGGGTGAGCTGATAAGAAATATAATTAATTATAATAGGGTGAAAAAATATAGCAACTTGAAATTAAATCTCTTCAAATTCCGTTGTTTTTGTAGGGTGCTTGTCCTTTGAGAATTAAAGGAGTGTTCATTGTCAATTTTCCTTCTACTTTTATGTGTCTTTATAAATTAGTTAGACCGTTCTTCCCAAAAAAGCTAAGACAAAGGGTAATTAAAATATTGTCTACATTTTACATATTTGTATGAAAACCTGGGTAAAACATTTAATTGTTGTGGTTTTGGAGTTAATTAGGTTTGTATTATTTTTTCAACAGTTTCATTTAACCACTTCAAATAAAAAGTTTTCTGAGCTTCATGCAAATCTGGATCGACACATTTTACCCGAATATTTAGGAGGAACATTGGGATCTGATGAAGCATTCGAAATGATAAAATTTTAGCAGCTTTACAATACGCAGTTTTTTACTAGACATGCAAACAAGTATGTTTTTACGATATCACTTGTCCAAAAATAATAATAGTAAAAAATCCAATTTTCATAACAAATAAATATTTCCAAACCAAAAAAAAACGGAAAAATCATTTATTTTATTAGAATGAAGTGCATTTCAAAATTCGAATCATGTCATTTACCTTACTAGATTGTATGAAACACAAAGTCACTTATAAAATATTATGTATGATGACCAGAGCAACAAAACAGAAATACATTTACAGTAGGTGTGCTACTTTTATGAGCAAGGAGAGTCCATTAATTATTCAAGGAGCCGGCTACTCATTTAAACAAGTATGTACAATGTACAAGGCTACTTTTTTCCTTGAGTTGGTTTCCTTTGTAAAATTACCTACAAGACAAGCACACTGAAAAAAATCCATGCATTGATATTTAACATGACTCATAACGATGACGACTCTTAAAGTACTAGTAAGTGTGTTTGTGGCATTTACCTGCAAAGTGTAAACTTATCATCACAGTGAGGTATCACCTTTGTTCAGAGTAACAGTAAAGTAAACTCATTTGAAGTACACACGTCCAAGAAAAAAAAATGTATTTCTGATTTTATCCATAAGACAAACGAACGAACCTGCTTGTCAGAAATCGACAATTATTTCCTCGTTTAAGGGTATGGATAGGATAGGATGATATTTTAGGAGCTCATCACAAAGAACATTTATACATTAAATATGTTTTTCAGGTAGACTGGGCATGCATCACTTTATATAGCCATGTGAATATGTGTGCTAAATGATAATTGTTGCCGTATTGTTGGTGCATGTAAGCTGCACATGTTTGAAGGTGCAGAGTGCAGAGCACGATCACATGAGCCCAGAAGAGCTACCAGTGTTCTTCCGATAAGTCTACTGGCAACAACGTACATGTTACACGTGATTGACGATTAAAATTAGTAATTGATATCATTTTAGTAAAAAAATAGAAAGCTGGTTTAGTTTAAGAAAAGTTTCAAACGAGAAGGGAATATTATTTTATTGAGTTTGTGTGAAGAAAAATATTTTTTAAATAGTAAATTAGGGTCCAATTTTTTATAAGAATGACGCAGTGGTGGAATTGGGGGTTGGTGGCGGTATTGGTCCTTGGGCTGGTGGTCGTAGAAGGAAGACCGAATGAAAGGAGAGGTGCTCCAGGTTCCATTCGGGATGATGATGGTGAACCGGTAAATAAACTGATTATAATTATGTAAAAAAATAAATTTGAGTATTATGAGGTGACGAGAAGAAAATGGAATTATTGGATATTTAATTGAAGGGTTTTATTTAATTAGGTGGTAATTAGCAGCAGCAGCCGTTTTGAGGAGAAGAAGGTGCAACCTGTGGAAGACAAAGCTGTGGAGGAAAAGGAGATGAAGGACAGCGATGAGGAGGAAGATGACGAGGAGGACCCTTTTGAAAAACGAGAAAAGGTAGATAAAATATTTTAAAGTGTGAAATTAATTGGATGAAAAAATTATTTGGAGATTTGGTTTTTTAATTAATTAAATTTTGTAATATTTTTTAAAAGGTTTTGGGGAACAGAGAGTCCGCACTTGATGTTCGGGGAACGGAACTGAACGAAAGAAGTGCCGCCCTTGACAAGCGAATTGCGGAGACAAATGCCCGTTTAAAGGAGACGGAGGAGAGGATTGCAAAACGGGAGGGAGAACTGGATGCGCGTGAAAAGGAGATAATTAAAAAGACTGACGATAGGGAGATTGAACTGAGTAGATTGGCTGGGGAAAGGGAGGAGGGTGTGATTGTGAGGGAGAAGTTGTTGGAGGATCGGGATGGCGCATTTGAGGAACGGGAAAAGGTGCTGGATGATCGGGAAACTGCTTTGGAGGGACGGGAAAAGGTACTCGAGGACAGGGAAGCTGCACTGGAGGTACGGGAAAAGGGGCTGGAGACTAGGGAGAAAAATTTGGAGGCGAGGGAGAAGAAAAGGAGAGGATAAAAATAACTAGGTCATAATAATTTTTTTTCACAACTTTAACAAATGAACTAATTAAGCGCATAATTTTTTTAAACTTTTTTATTTCCATTTTTAACGTAAAATAAGTCAATAAAGACTAAAAAATGTAATTTTAATTAACTTTTTTTAACTATGAATAAATGTGCAATTTTTTTAATTAGCAAAATTTTGAATGCCTTTTAAGTTATCTGTAAATTTATTATGCATATTTATATAATTATCTTTTTAAGAGTAAAACCTGCACAGTTAAATCAACTG
>JAQFZH010002083.1:0-17962 GCA_034695485.1 Entomobrya nivalis
AGAGTCTTTCACTACATCCTATCGAAGGATGTTATCCTCAAATACGGCAAATTAATTTAATCGTTACAATGGTTTATAAAGATCATTTACCGGGTATGCCAGAAATTTTTCGTGCACTTAGTGCACGAAACGGGCCCCTTTCTAGTTTTTACATATTTTACCAACTATATGTGGAAACACAGCAGTACTTCTAAAAAATTGAGACTCTCCAAAGTGCATCAAATAATTAAACATTTTAAGCTACCCCATTATAAAAAATTGTAACATTATCTACTTAACCTACATATATAGAACATAATAACATAACACTTAAAATGCAAATCCGATCCAAATGATTAATTATGACAGGTCATATGTTTTCCCAAGTGACTTAACTGTGGAAAAACAGACTTACAAATCTGGCATCGAAAAGGCTTTTCACCAGTATGAACTCTCATATGTACTCTTAACACAGCTTTTGTAGAAAATTGTTTCCCACATAAATTACAGCTGTGTTCCTTGATTCCATGGTGAACTGCTTTAATATGCGTCTGCATATCACTTCGATGAGTAAATGACTTCTGACACAATTGACAAGTGTGCGCTTTTACACCTCTGTGAAGTAACATGTGCCTGTTTAAATTACTTCTGTTTGCAAATTCCTTGTGACATTCTTGACAGCTATATCGCTTGATGTCATTGTGTCTATCTTCGTGTTCCCGTAAACTCTTCTGTGCAAATGCTTTGTTACAAATTTTACAGCGATAAGACTTCTCTCCGGTATGGCTGTGAATGTGACGTTGCAAACCAAGTGCTGATGCAAGAAACTTGTGACATAAATTGCATTGAAATGCTGTTTCTGTTCCATGTGTATTCAAGTGGCTTCTCAAATGACCCTTTTGTACAAAAGCTTTTTCACAATGATCACACTTGAACTCTTTGATTGCATTATGCAGCAATTCCTGTGTCTTAAGATGACTTTGTTGAGAGAATGATCGTTTGCAAACTCTGCACGAAAAGGGCTTTTCGCCAGCATGTGATTTCATGTGTCTTGTCCAATTAGATCTACTTCCAAATGTTTTGTCACACAATTTGCAATCGTGTGGTTTCTCTTTGACATGCGTACTGTAATGAGTAAAAAGATTTTCAGTTTTGGTAAAAGTTTTGTTACAGAATAGGCATTGGTTAAGTCCAACATGTTTCTCTGCATGTATTAGTGAGCTACTCGTAGAACTGCACCCACAGTTTTTGAAGCCATTTCTCCGAAGAACTGGTATTGCCAATGTTTAGCCAAAGAGTAGAAAGAGTTACTGGAAATAAAACAGCTAGGCTTGCGTTTGAGAAGCACTGTGTATTGTTGATTTGGTCAAAGAATGAACTGAAAGTAAAATAATGCTAACTTTCTAAAATTTAGCTAAGATTTTAAAACTATTTCGGCAAGACTAGCTTGGGAGACTATACTTTATCAACAGCAAGTTTAAACTGTGAAACAACCAATATCAGTAAATATATATTTACCATCAATTAAAACCTACTCGTGTGAACCTTCCAAATATCTAATAGCGATATATTTGTTGAATGAGTAACACGATGTGTACGGAACCATGTACGTTTACCTTGTGCGATCATATTTCAGGAGTTTATTGAAAAGCACGCATGTAGCTTACGTGCTTAACTGCACAGTTACATATACATGAAATACATCTTGTAAATAGACGCTTTGCACAAATAGATTTTATGTGGGTACACTGCATGTATACATGTATTACTGGGAGTTTGTTGTAGATGAGCATAGGCGCACATAGTTTTTGAATCCTTAGTGATCCTTGTTTATTTGTATTTAAGTTTAGATTATAAGCTTTTTGCTTCACTTCACTGGTAGGGCGATTCAACAACCAAAATGTATGTTCAGTTTGTTACCCATTTAAGTCACATTTTTTAGGGGACATCTTAGCTTCCTCGCTCCATACTAAATACACGTTAAAAGATACATTTTACAAATTCGTTTAACAGATAGTTTGGTAATCCGCTTTACTGAAATTATGGGCAAACCGATAAATAAAAGAGCTACTATCATACATCTTGGGGTTTTTGGCTTGTTGATCACACAGTATATAAAGTCATACATTTTAGAACTATGAATTTAACAACACGATGCTTCTAAAATATATCAAATCAATCTATAAAATTATTCGGTAGAGGTGGAATGGATGAGCCTATTTGAGATGTCAAACTGACTATTTAAACACTGAATACACTAAGAGTATAAAATAATATGTGTATGCGCTAATATCACATTTGTGCTTTCATATCATCGAGAGCATGATTATGAAACTGTCTCTAATTGCACATAAATACGCTTACTTAATTTGTCAACTAAATTATTGTGAATACTAGGACACTACTTTAAATCATTGTTGGTTTTTAATTTACTACCTGGCATCTAGATTTTGTATTTACATTTAATCAAGTTTTCGGTAGAAAGAAATATTTATTCATGTAACCGTAAAAATGATATAGGTTTGAAAAGACGGGTACATTTTATTAGCTAAGATTTCATTTTTGTTCAAAATAGTACTCTAAGATAATGCCTGGAGCATATTTTTGGGATAAGACGGTTTTATTTTTACAATTTTTGAACTATTGAAAATACGTTTGTTTGGATTTGATTTGGCCTTTTCAATAATAATAAAATATTGTTTAAATTTATTTATAATTTAAAAAAGGATTACAAACAAATGGAGGATAATTTTTAATTAAGCTTTCTTGAATAACAACTATCACTTTTCAGTAATTTATTAGTTCCATAATTTCAGGACTGAAAATTATTTGATAGTAATACATTTGAAAGTAATTAGAATTCAAGCAGCTATATAATATTTCTACAAACCTTCGTGCCAACAACAAACAACTTTATTTTTACAACATGTCAGGTCTAGAAATAGGTAAGCTCTAGCCAATCAGACTTTCCTAATTATGAGTGGACATATGCTTTCTCAGACAACTTGAATCATAATAAGCGACACGGCAAATCTTGCATTGAAAAGGCTTTTCACCCGTATGAACTCGCATATGTACTCCTAAATGAGCTTTGGTGGAAAATTGTTTGCCACATAAATTACAGCTGTGTTCCTTGATCCCATGATGAACTGCTTTTATATGCGCTTGCAAATTTCGTCGGTGAGCAAACGACTTATCGCACAATTCACAATTGTACGCTTTGACACCGCTGTGAAGCAACCTGTGTTGGTTTAAGTCACCTTTGCTTGTAAATTTCTTTTGACATTCTTGACAGCTGAATCGTTTGATGCCATTGTGTCTATCTACATGACCTCTTAGATCGCCATTTCATGCAAATGCTTTGTTACAAATTTTACAGCGGTAAGGCTTCTCCCCGGTATGGCTCTGAATGTGAGTTCTCAAACCAGCTGCTGATGCAAGAAACTGGTGACATATATTGCATTGAAATGCTGTTTCAGATTTGTGTGTATTCAAGTGTACTTTCAAATGACCCTTTAGTTTAAATGCTTTTTCACAAATATTACATTGAAACTCTTTGATTCCACTATGCAGCAATTGATGTGTCTTAAGATGATTTTGTTGAGAGAACGACTGTTTGCAAATTTTGCAGAAGAAGGGCTTTTCCCCAGCATGATTTCGCATGTGAATTCTCCAGGCAGATCTATCTCCAAAAGGTTTGTCACACAAATTGCAATTGTGTGGTTTCTCTTTGGTATGCGACAGATAGTGCTGAAAAAGATTTCCAACCTGGGAAAATGTTTTGTTGCAAAAGAGACACTCGATAGTTCTGTAATGTGTGTTTTCATGTCTTAGTAAACCTTTTTGCGAACTCAACACTTTATCACAGGCATAACATTTAAACTTGTTTGATGCCATCTTAAAGTGTTGCACACGAATTAAATTTCAAAATTTATTCACTACAACAGAATGTAAAGTTTTGTGGTATTTTGTTATTCGTAGTTTCGAATTAGTCAAGACCTATGCGATTGACTTGGGTTGATTGTAACTTTTTTTCAAATGTATATTTGACAAATTACAAAAGAAATCAAAGGTGTTATTCTGGTTGTTAAAAATCGACTTCGGTATTTAAACATGGCGTGATGGCATGGTGATAACACTGAAGGCTTGCATTTAATAATTTACAATTATGACGAATAATTAATTTTCTTCAGAAAATGTGCTTGAAAAACCTGATTTACTGTGGTAGTAGTAAGGTTTTCTGTCATTAGTTATTACTTAAAATCTGTGGATGCTGTTGCCTTTAATTTTTTAACAAAGTTCTCGGCAGTAGGAATGAATTCATGGTTTTGCTACTGGTAGATAAAAGCGAACTGAGGTTCATAAGAACTTATATGTTGACAATATTGATATTTTGCATTCGAAGCTATACAAATAATACGAGTAAGATAATCTGTACGAAACATGTACACATGTTTGAAGCACATGCGTGCGATACTTTTTTTGGGTGGTTTTCATATATTGTACCTGCTTAACTACATTTTAATGCCTTTGTAAAAGTATGGAATTGGACAAAGCTGTTTCATCTTGTATACGAAACTAACCATGCTAAAATTTTCGACCAGATGTGTTTCTCAAAGAGGTTTTAATGTGTGTTGTCTATATGCATACAAAAACAATAACGTAATTTTATATGACAAATATGTGTGAAGCACATTTTGCTTCACACATATTTGGAATATAATTAGAATATATTTAGTTATATTATGACGCATCATAAATAAAACTACTGTTAGCCTTCCCAAAACTGGATTTGTGCATTGCTTCCTTTTCGTCATTCGCAATTCGTCGTAGATGTAATAGCAACTAACATTTAATCATGTCGGTTGCCTTCATTTTAGTGTGGTTTGATTCAACTGGAAAGACTCACATGTTATTGTCGTAAAAAGATAGTTTGTATTGAATTTTACTCATGTGGTTCACAAAAATCGGACATTTTAGCAGTAAAACATCAAAAACTTATTTTTAAAAATCAAAAATACCTCTTTATTAAACGATCAGTACAGATACAAGTACAGTATAAAATTTTCTGAATATCCAATGTACATTATGTTCTACAATCCAAGCCAACTGCTTTTAAACATTTCTAAAAAAATCCACTTGAACCACATTTATATATTATAGTTACACAAAACATAACATAAAAGATAATTTATAGGTAAGCAATCAGACTCTTTTAATTATGAGTGATCATATGCGTTCTCAAGTTACTTGACTGTGTCTTGACATTTGAAGGGAAATACTACATTTTGGTCATTATTTATTGGAAGGCTGCATGTTTTTATTACTTTTCGATTGAAATCATGATGCCCGTGCTATGAGAATACCGATTTTTTTTATTTCAAGTCAAAACTCAAATTGGCTGCTGAGAAAACTGTGAAAATAGGGTCAGGTCATGTGACGGAAACCATGATAGAAGCTTTGAGGGAAGTACCTTTTTGGAGCCCTTCAAGTATCTTTCAGGGTGTTTCCATTGTACAGGCATCTACAAAAATTATTATTGATTTTCCTTATAACTATTTTAGCGTACTTGTCAATTAAGAATGAATATTTGCCTTTAATAATGCACTTCATTGAAAAGCAATTTTAAGTGAAATATTTTATTAGCAGTTAATGTGTAAAAATATTTGGGACGGTATATTCAAAAATCACTTATATTTTAACGATAAACTAAACTTAACTCAATTCAAACAAAAACCATGCTTTATAGAAAGGGGTATGATCAATATACATCAAATTTTAAGTGAATATTCATAAACTTATATATAATAACATAACTCAATCTAAAAGTTCAAACTGTTTTCATTTGTAAACATAAATATCGTAAGAGAAAGAGCTTTTTACAGGTTAAGCATAAAAACGTACTGCCAATCTTAATTTGTCCTCAGTTTTAGTGAGCAATTTACCCACATTTAATTGTAGTAAACTACACAAAAATATAGAATGGATTTTTGAAGTAATATCTTACAATTGGTTTTAAAATATAGTAGTTTTCAGAATAATGTAGTTATTTTGGCAATGAGGGCCAAACAAACTTTAAAATTTCATTACTGTCGGAAGCCTAGTAAATTAACAATGAGATTTTAAACAACTTATGTCTTTTTCCGCAACAAAAAACTCAGGAACTTAACATAACGTTCGTTCATATAATAATATGGCATGTGGAAGTACTTTGAATTGGAAGCAGATAGACTTTCTTATTAATGAGTGACCATATGCCTTCTCAAATTACTTATTTGTGCGAAAGCAGTTCGACAAATCCGGCATTGAAAAGGTTTTTCGCCAGTATGAACTCTCAAATGACTTACTAATTGACCACGTAAAGTAAACTGTTTCTCACACAAATTACACTTATGGTCTTTGATTCTATGGTGAACCGCTTTAACATGTATCTGCAAGCCTGCTCGGAAAGTAAATGACTTATCGCAAAGATTACAAGAATGAACTTTTACACCACTGTGGCGGATCATGTGCTGGTTTAAATCACCTTTGCTGGTAAATTTTTTGTGACATTCTTCACAGCTATATCGTTTGATGTGTTTGTGCCGGTCTTCATGCTTTTGTAGATGAATCTGATGTGCAAATGCTTTGTTACAAAATTGACATCGGTGAGGCTTTTCTCCGGTATGGATTAAAACATGATTTTTTAAACCAGACATTGATACCAGAAACCGATGACATAAACTGCACTGGAAAGGTGTTTCTGCTTTGTGCGTATTTAGGTGGCCTTCCAATGCAGCTCTCTGTGTGAAAGTTTTTTCACAGTGGGTACATTGAAATGATTTGGTTCCACTATGCAGCAATTTATGTCGATTAAGACTACTTTGATGAGTGAAAGATTTTTTGCAAACTTTGCACGAGAAAGGCTTTTCACCGGTATGAGATTGCATGTGGTTTCTCCAACCCGATTTATCTGCACATGAGATGTCGCACAAATTGCAAATGTAGGGTTTCTCCTTTATATGGGAAAGGTAGTGCCTGAAAAGATCTTTCAAGCTGGAACATGTTCTTATACAAAATAGACAGCGGTTGGTTCCCATGTGCATGTTTTTATGTGCTTTTAAGTTTCTCTTCAAGCTATAGGTTTTGTCACACAAGGTACACTTGAACAGTTTTTCAGCCATGTTTATTTCCCTAAACTAAGATTTAAATATTTGAAACCACGTGGATTTGTAAAACAATCTAGCACAAAAGTTTTAATAGTTTTATTTTAGACAAAATGATTTGAAACTACTTTGCGGCGATAGTCAATTCGTACTGCGCAAAGCTCTGCACTTTGTTATCAATCCTTATTCACAGTATTTTTGCTAAAATTCAAGCATGTAGAGCCGTGATATATATCCGTTAACATAATGGTTTACTGCAATGTAAAATGTACGAATGCTTCGTGTTCAAGCTTTGCCTTCTGTCGAGAACACTTTATGCAGCCTACGTGATCAACTGTTTGTATTCGAAGTAGAGACTTCGTGACTATGCACTTTAATAAACTTGCATGGATAAATACGTATTAATGACTACTGTGTTAGTCAGCATTAGTCCCTATTTGTGTGCATGACATTTTATGCAAGTCGCAGGGTACGTGGTTTTGTTCTGGTATTTTCTCATATTTATGATTGGTATGTATCGTATGTTATCGTGTGCTTCTGTTGTTTTTCGGGTACATTAACTTTTTATATACACGAATGCACATGATAAATAATATATTCACATTTATTTGGCTTTCCAGTCATTCCTAAACTTTCGCTCGTTAGAAAATGTTTGTTAGCGACAATACTATCTCAGTAGAATATTTCATTATTCAAGTTAGAAAACAACCATTGTATGGCTTTAAACAGTACTGGTATCTCGCTTTTTTAAATAAACTCCTTTTGCACACCTTCCCAAATTGCAATTGTGTGCTTGCTCCCTTATATGGAAAAGATAGTGCCTAAAAAGACAGTTCAAGCTAGGAAATGTTTTTCTGCAAAATAGGCACTGGTAAGTTTCTGTGTGTATGTTTTTATGTGCTTGTAAACTTCTCCTAAAACAATAGTCTTTGTCACACAGGGAACATTTAAACACTTTTTCAGCCATGCTTATTAACTACCGATTTGCGTAGCTAGATAGTTAATGAGATTACTATTCTGTCTGTCTGTGTGTGTGTCTGTCTGTCTGTCATCACGATTTCTCAAAAACTACTTGGCCGATTGACACCAAACTTGGCACACATACACTTTAGGTCAAGACCTTCCTTGGGATTGGTTTTCAGACCCCAATGACCCCCCTGCCCCGAGATATAGTGGTCACAAGGTCACATGCATTTTAAATGGCAAATTTTTTTATCATCGAATACCAGACAGGATCAACACCTGATCACAATGGAATGCATTTCGGACCTCAATATCGCCCCTGACCCGAGATATATGGGTTCAAAGGTCACATGCATTTTAAATGGCAATTATTTTTATTGTCGATTCTGACATACATACATACATGAACGTACAAAAGCGTACTTAAACGTACTTATACGCTCATATACATCACATCTTTCACCGCAATCGGTAGTTACATATCAGAATTTTACATTCTTCTCGTTTCTTTTAACTGACACTGAGATTTGAAACATTGAGGGTTTGTAAAACAATCCTGGAAGAAAGTTTTAATACTTTTATTGTTGAAAAATGATTTGAATTTTTTTTCCGGAGATATTTGATCCCATGGTGAACTGCTTTAATATGCCCCTGCAAATTATGACTGAGAGTAAATGACTTTTGGCACAATTGATAAGTGTGCCTTTACACCGCTGTGAAGCAACAAGTGACGGTTTAAATGCCCTTTGCTCGTAAATTTCTTGTGACATTCTTCACAGCGATATCGCCTGATGTCCCAGTGTCGATATTCATGCACTGTTAGATCACTCTTTTGTGCAAATGGGTTGTTACAAACTTTACAACGGTAACGTTTCTCTCCGGTATGGCTATGAATGTGAACTTTCAAAGCATTTGCTGATGCAAGAAACCGCTGACATAAATTGCATTCAAATTCAGTTTCTTTTTTGTGTGTATTCAAGTGTATTTTCAAACCATACTTTTGTGCAAACGTTTTTTCACATTTGCTACATTGAAACTTTTTGACTCCACTGTGCACTAAATTGTGTCTCTTGAGATCACTTTGTCGAGAGAACGACTTTTTGCAAGTATGGCACGAAAAAGGTCTTTCGCCTGTATGACATTGCATGTGACGTCTCCAATTCGACTTTTGTGCAAAGGTTTTGTCACACAAATTGCACATGTGTGATTTCTCTCGGATATGGGAAAGGTAATGCTGAACAAGGTCTCGGTCGTCAGAAAATGCTTTGTTACAAAATAGGCACTTGTGAGTTCCAAGATGAATGTTTTTATGTGCTAGCAAACTTTTCCTATAGCTAAACACTTTATCACAAACATCACAACTAAACTTTTGTGCATCCATCTTGAAATGGTAAGAATCAGAAGACTTCAAAACAATTTCAATTGATGTGCATGTAAAATTTCGTGGTATTTCCTGACTATTGGTCTAGGATTTTTCGATAAATGTGCTTTAAATAATTATTGCAATCTTAAAAAGTATCCATAATTTATCAATCGATAACGATTTGTTTCAAATAGTTATGTTTTTAATTTGCGGAGATCGGTATTTTTAATTTGTCGACACTTATTTCACAGCAATTATAAGTTTCTTGTGATACACTGCACGATAAATGTTAAATGAACTGAATGTGTGCTTGTAAAATTGATGCGGTGAGAACGTTAACGGCTTTCATTGAATACTTCACTAGTAATTTGAGTAAGTCAATGTGTATGAAAAGATGTATATTTACTGTAAGCGTGTATGTCAAACAGATTTGTACAACCTCTCATCATGTAGCTTACGTGTTCAACTGCATTTTAGTGCCTTTGTGAACGTAAATTGGACATAGCTTAGCCGCAGAGTATTAGAAAGAAAATGGGTTTTAATATGTGTTAGTTACAAATATGCGCACACAAATACACGCGTAATTTTAGATTATGCATGTGCTGAAAACCTTATTTGGTTCAATGGGTAGCTCTACACATGTGAACGTTCGTGGAATAATACGAGGAAGGCAATGTCCGCTTCACAACTTTAGATCTACCCAGTGGGCAGAAAAGTATTTACTTAAAAACTGCATAAGTTAAGGTCCTTTTGAAAGGTTTACCAAACATGAACAAACGAATGTTCACAAGATGCTGTTTCTTTTGTAATCAATTGTAACTGGAAACTGGTTTTTATTCAGTTCTGTCAATTTGGGAAAGTATGAAAAATAATTTTTAAATAAATGGTGAACTAGTAGTATTTAACATCGAGCGATATGTTTTTTTTATTAATACAAACAGTGAAATATTCGACTTGGGTTGTATTTGGCAAGACCAAATACGTTCAAATTTAGTACTGATTGAGTACCTTAATCGGAAAACAAGGATGCATGCGGTCATGCATGCATTTAAAATAATAACATGCCCGAGAAAAGGAAAACTAGAAAGCACAGCATGACAACTTATTTTAAATTATTTTGCTGCGAAAAGATTTTGCAGATACGCAATGTTGGAAATCTATTTTAAAACGAATCATTTGATTTTTGATGCGATGCATAACGTAGACAAGTTAATCGGATGGAACAAATAACCTCTGTTTACAAGCTTAAATTCAAATAGACATTGACGTATGCACAAATATTAAAATACGCAAACGTCGACGTAATTAATAGATTGGTTATGTGAGCGTTGTAAGATTTCTAGATAAATAATATTTGAAGATGCCGTGGGAAAGTTGCAGGTTGATCCAGACTTTGGTTTCTGCAGCCCTGTCACAACCTCTACTCACCCTCGTGCCCTTCTTCGCAATTGGATGAACTTGCTAGTTTCCCACGGCATCTGCTCTGCAATCATTTTGCGGCTGCAGTGCTTGTACGCTGAGCTAATGCTTTACTGTATATTTTCAGATATAACGAACCAAGCATGTTGAATGTTTACTTGTTATTGGGAATGTCAGATGTTGGTCTCATTTTGTTTACTTGAACGTGGTTGAGATTAATAGTTTAACTAATCAATTATTTATTAAGATATGATATTAAGCTATCATATTATGATTTTTCAACTGACTTAATTGTGTATAAGCGGTACGGCAAATCAGGCATAGAGAAAGCTTTTCGCCAGTATGAACACTTAAATGTTTTTCCAACTCACTTGGGAACTAAAAAAGTGCCGCTCGCAAATCAGCAAGTTAATAGTCAATTCTGAGTCATTTTTACTCGTAAATTACGAATCCCGAATCCTTTTTGTGTAAAACTAACAAACAAATTTACTACAAGATTTCAAATTCTTCTGAATCAATGCACAATTAGCTCTAGGCGCCATATATCTCACATTATCAGTATATGTGCGTCACATGTGGGCCGGGTCTAGTAAAGGTATTCTAATTAAACTATTCTAAATGAGAAATATTCTAAATACAAATCTTCTAAAACAATTAGTCTAACGCAAGTTAGTCTAAAAGTGTAAATTACTCTACATATAAATCTTCTAAACAAATTAGTCTAACGCAAACTAGTCTAAAAGCGTGAATTACTCTAAATATAAATCTTCTAAAAAAAATTAGTCTAACGCCAACTAGTCTAAAAGCGTGAATTACTCTAAATATAAATTTTTAAAAATAAGTAGCCTAACTAGCGGTTTTAAAAACTTGCCTGGTAATAAAATAAATCCTGTAATTCGAATTAGGACTGCTTACACCATGTTTCAAATGTAAATCTAAACTAAACTCTGAGACGAATAATCTGTTCATAGTGATGAAAGAATAATGGTTTTATGACTTTATTTGTAATTTATTATGATTACATGCATAATAAATTACAAACATTGGATTAATGATGAGTTCGTAGTATACAACCACAATGTTGTGCACATATTATGGTTTTAAAACTATTGTTGTTTAGAATATTTCTCTTTTAGACTATTTCTCGTGTAGACTATTTCAAATATTTTTTAGAATGATTTTTTAGAAGTATTCTCGTTTAGAATATTTTGATTTAGAACACCTCAATTAGGATATTTACACTTATATTTGTTCGGTTTAGAACACCTTTATGTCCCCCATGTGGGCCTTATAGAACAGCCAGATGCAAAAGAGCTAGTTTCTGACAAACAAACCAACGAATAAAGGCTTATAAAATCAAATATTGCAACCTGGCCTTATAACGTACAGAACTAAAACTCGATCTGGTAAATTTGTTTGTGAGTTTTACACCGAAAGTATTCCAGATTCGTAATCTACGATAAAAAATAACCCAGATTTGACTATTCACTTACTGATTTGCGAGCGGCATTTTCTAGGTCTAAAATTGTTTGCCACATAAATTACAGTTGTGGTCCTTGATTCCATGACAAAATGTTTTAATATGATTTATAAAATAGAAAGGTATTCTGTAATTTTTTCGCATAAAAAAGAAACACAAACCTTATCCAATAAATACAAACCCTCACTATCATTAAAGCTCGACTGGGACAACAAATAACAATACATGCATATAAAATGCATACGCTATAATACGTGATGATTTTTTCTACAAATATTTTAGCTTTTTTCAATTATAAATTAATATTTGTCTGTTTTAATGATTTTTACTGAAAAACCATTTTAGGGGAAGTAATTTATTAGCAAAGTAGTTGTACAAATTTTTGGAACGGTATATTGAAAAATCATTTATATATTTACCTGTAAAATAAACTCAACGAAATTCAAACAAAAACAATGCACTATATAATATTTCAAATATTTTAGACATCGATTGCTTTGATATATTTTTAACACGTTGCGATGGCTTAATTTTTCACCAATTATTCATAAACTTATATGTAATAACACAACTCCAACTAAAAGTTCAAGCTGATTTCAATGGTCAATATAAATATCGTAAGAAAAAACGCATTTACTGTTTAAGTATAAATATAAGAAATACTGCTAATTTTAATTTTCCCTCAGATTCAAAGTGCAGTTCACTCACATTTAATTCCAGTAAAGTGCACTGAAAATATAAATAGGATTTTTTGAAGTAATATTCAACAATAAATTTTAAAATCGAGTAGTTCTTAGAATAATACAATACTATTTTAATGAAGCTCTTATATATTACAACTATAATTTTTCAAACATCTAGTACTTGTACTTCGTCTTGCAAAAATAGTTTTAAATGATGTTTATTTGTGTGGTTTACAACAAGGTATAATATAACAGTTAAAACTAATTCAAACATATGCGCAAATTTATCTCTTTATTATACGGTTAGCACATATACTCGAAAGTAATCTTTATAGTGTACAAGGTGTAACATTTTTTACAACGACAAACCATGTGTAAACACAACAGTAGTACTAGAAAGTACAAAATATTTACGCACTTAAGCATAACAACACTACTTAAACTAAGATTTAAGATTAATTTTATTTATAAACATATGGTAAGAAAAACGTATTTAATGCTAATTAGCATAGCAGTCAAGTCAAACTCATTAATTTCATTATTGTTCAAAGTTTGGCAAAGAAATCTACATAATGAACAACCAGATTTTAAACAACTTATGTCTTTCCCCGCACAAAATACACGAATGTGACAGCGCGTTCGTCTATACAACAACATGGCATGAAGAAGTACATTGAATTGTGGTCTTTTCTACCTATGAGTGATCATATACCTTCTCAAATTACTTGATCCTGAAAAACAAGTGTGCCAAATCTGACAATGAAATGGTTTCAGAATTTCAGAGGGAAATGAAGTTGTAAGCAATCAGACTCTCTCAGTCAGACTTATGAGTGTTAATATGCTTCCTTAAATTACTTGAATAGGAATAAACCATACGGCAAATCTGGCATTGATAAGGCTTTTCACCAGTGTGAACTCTCATATGCACTCCTAACTTAGTTTTGGTAGTAAATTGTTTGTCACACAAAGTACACTTGTGCTCCTTAATTCTATGGTGAACAGCTTTAACATGTCTCGGCAAGCATGCTCGAAAAATAAAAGATTTATCGCAAAGATCACAAGAATGAGCTTTCACACCACTGTGAAGTAATTTGTGGTTGTTTAAATTACTTGTGCTGTTAAATTTCTTGTGACATTCTTCACAGGTATATTGTTTGATGTATTTGTGTCGGTCTTCATGCCCTCGTAAATGATTCTTCTGTGCAAACGCTTTGTTGCTAAATTTACAGCTGTAAGGTTTATTCTCCTGTATGGCTCCGAATGTGCTCCTTCAACCCAGTTGCTGATGTAAGAAACCGGTGACATAGATTGCATTCAAATTCGGGTTCTGTTTTATGTGTATTTAAGTGATCTTTCAAAGTATCTTTTCGCACAAATGCTTTTCCACAGTGATCACATTTGAATGCTTTTATTCCACTATGGAGCAATTCATTAGTCTTGAGACTACTTTGTTGGGAGAAGAATTGTTTGCAAACTTTGCACGAGAAAGGCTTTTCGCCAGTTATTATGTTGTAGTAATTTACTTTTCGAATGAAACACTTTATTACAATTATCACATTTAAACTTAGTTGCATCCATCTTGAAAGATAACACACGGATAAACTTTCAAAATTAGCTAACTGCAAGGGTATATTGCAATTTGCGGAACTTTGTCTCTCTTAGTCCAGATTTCGTCTAGATATGAGCGTTTAATTTGATTTGAAGAGTCGTTATACTAGTTATTAAAGGTGCACTTAGTAAGTAGTAAGTACTTTATATATCTTCAAAAATGACGCTGTGAGAACATGGATGGCTTGCAGTAGATCACTAATTAGCATAACGAGTAATTAATTTTTTTAAGTGTGCTTAAAAACCAAATTTAATATTGTAATCTTAAATTGTTTGTCATTGTCAACTTATTTGGGAATTCACAGTGTTGGTTAAATATTACATGAAATCTATTCACGTGGCTACCTATAATTTTTCAACAAAGCCCACAGGAGTCGGAAAGAAGTCGTGGTTTTTCTACTTACCATGTGGTGGTACATAAAAGTATACTCAGGTTTATAAGAACGGACGTAGTGCGAACATAAAAGTTTGACACTGAATGCTTTACCAATCATATGAATACGGTAAGGCAAACGTAGACATGTAAGCGCCCAATAATAGTATTGCGTACATATGCAGTACTTTTAATGGGTTACTTCTGTTGTAGCTTACATGTTCAAATGTACTTATGTATGTATTCGTGAAAATGAATTGAATAAAGCCATTTTGTTAAGCCCAGTATAATTACTTATGTGTGCTTACGTGCAGATGTATGCATGCACACTTACTAAGGTACACAAGCAGTCTCAAATTTTGGATATGGCCGTTGGCGAAAATACTTCATAAGTTTAATATTTACTTGTTCATATAACATAAAAGCATTTTGATTTTATGTAGTTCTGGTATCTCACGTCTATTCTATTTAATTCTTATGTATAGTGCATACCTTCCCAAATTGACATGCAAAACTGAACTTCTCAATAAAAAGGTAACAGACCCAAAAGATTACTGGGAACATACGTAATTCCATATTTAATATGTAGGTACTTAAAAAGTACTTTGACCAATTCACTTATTTGCATCGTTTACTGATTATCATATATAAACGATGGATTTATAATCAGGTGCCAAGCATAAGTGTAGAAACTGAAGAGTGGATATGAATGTTTAGTTATGGTAGTACGTGGGCAATGCGAAGTCGTGGGTACAAATCAAAGCCTCATACAAGACTACAAAGTATTTTCTAACTAATCCGAGCCACCAAGGTGTTAATACTGTTGATCAAGTAAACCTAGCAACGATGCCCAGCAAACCTAACGGATTTTTCCATGCCCGTAATGTATTCATGAATAAGCCCGGATTTTTTTTTCTGAAAAAAAAGTTCCCGGGATCGGTGAAACTTTTACGATACCTGTAAATTAAAAAAAATTAAAATTAATTTAATTTAAAAATTAAATGAAAAAATAACAATTAAAATTCAATTAATTAAAAAATTAAAACAAATAAAAATTAAATTAATTTAAAAATAAAATAAAACAAATAAAAATGAATTAAATTAACAACTAAATTAAAACAAAAAATAATTTAATTTAAAAAAGTTATTATAATAATTTTTTTTTAAATCAAGTATTTTTTGATACAATGAATTATAAAGCAAGTTTATTATTTATTTTTCACATAATATTTATTTATTAATTCACGTCCATTTTTTAGTGTACTACGTTTCAAGGAGTACAAGAAATAATGATTAAATGTTTTAATTCTTCCGTTAATTAAAATACAAATTTTCCTTCAATTAAAACAATTTGTTGCTCCTCGACCGACGCCGCATCCTCCACAACCACCTACACCTTGTTGACTGGATTGTTTTTAACACTAAAATTTTATGACTGACAATTCTATCTTCATTTAAAACTTATTCAATACAGTGGTTCTTTTAATTGGCTTGATGATAAATAAAAAATATTCTCCTCCGAAGGGTCCTCCACGTTAGTTATCCATGCGGGGGTCCACAAGGCTAAGGGGGTCCTTCCGCCAACACCAACACTACCAATCGTCTAAATAAAAAGTAATTAAAAGAACAATTAACTTTTGCAACCACAATTTTAGTGCACAAACACCATCATCACCACCACCACCTTATTTGACTCATCTCCAGAACGAAAATTAACGCCAGATGATTCCACCTAACCAGTCCTGAAACAGCTCTTAATCCCATTCCTACAACAATTTATACACCACTTCAATTAAAATTAGCAGAGTATTCTCCTTACCATAACTGTCGGATTATAAACGGTTATTTTAGTTATCGAATTTCACTTCTCAAAAAAAGTAAAATGCGTGGTCGTTGTGTAACTGTGAGTATTTATAAAAGTGCAAGATGATCAGTTGGTCATCAAGCTGTCATCGGCAAGCATAAAAAATCTTTTAGTTTACTGCCGTCCAATACACCTTCTCATCTCAAACCATTTCGAAAATCATTATAAAAAGAAAAACCTTAGTTTAATTTATTTTTAGTTCTGACCTAAATTGGCCTTAAAAATAAACAATGAACATTGATTCAATAAAATTCGTCTACATAATTTTCCCAATTTTTTATTAATAAAAATGTAAAAATGTGTTTATTTTGATTTCATTTTGCCTCTTTAATAAAAAAATATTCTTAATATGTATTTACAATTTAAAAACGGAGTACAAACAAACAGGGGATACATTTTAGCCAAGCTCATTTTTATTACAACTACCAATTTTTAATCTTCTAGTATTTCCATAATACCAAGGACGTGGGAATTTTTTTATTACTAATACATTTGAAAGTTATTTGATTTCAAGCAAATAATTATTTTTCTGCAAACTTCCGTGCAAACAACAAAGCTTTATTTCTACATGTTGAGTCTAGTAGTAGGTAAAATCTGAGCCATCAGACTGAACTAACCATGAGTGATCAGATGCTTGCTTAATCTATTTGAACGAGAAAAAGCAATATGACAAATCTGGCATTGAAAAGGCTTTTCGCCCGTATGAACTCTCATATGTGCTCCTAAGTTAGTTTTCGTAGAAAATTGTTTGCCACACAAATTACAGCTGTGTTCCTTGATTCCATCATGAACAGCTTTTAGATGCAACTGCAAGCTACCTCTTCGAGTGAATGAACTTTGGCACAATTGACAAGTGTGCGCTTTAACACCGCTGTGAATTAACAAGTGTTGGTTTAAATCGCCTTTGATGGTAAATTTCTTCTGACATTTTTGACAGCTATATCGCTTGATTTCAGAGTGTCTATCTCCATGGTGCCGTAGATCACTCTTTTTTGCAAATGCTTTTTGACAAATTTGACAGCGGAATGGCTTCTCTCCGGTATGGCTCTGAATGTGACCCTTCAAACCAGTTGCTGATGCAAGAA
>JAQFZH010002084.1:0-17953 GCA_034695485.1 Entomobrya nivalis
CTTAACTATTTATAACATAACTTAATCACTAGTATGAAAAGGTAACCAGATTACCAGATACCTGCATTTTCCAATAATCGTAGGAGTGAAGTCCTTCTTGTCCTCTGTATTCTTTCTTATTATTGTAATTTGTAGGTTTGTGATAATATTTATCTCTTGACTGACTTGACAGCTAAAAGTTGAACAATGGATAAGATAGGAACTAATTGCTCCGGCATTTATTTTTTGGATATATAAAAATAAACATAGATACTCATACACACTTATCTGATTTTGTTTCTGAGGATATTATAAGAAAAGTAAACAGTGATAACCTTGGAGGATAAGGCTACAGGCTATTTATCATTTTTCTCCTTTTAGTCAGATTTTTTTTGGGGATATCGTAGGTCGTGGGAGTTCGGATTGGGTTGAGTCAGTGCAAATTTTGTGATGTGTTAATGAAAAAAGTAACAATGGCTGAAGAAAATGTTGATCTTTCACTCAATTTGGAAAACCTCCTTTCCCCATTTTCCTATGAACCGGAAATCCCTCTGCCGAAATCCATCCCGGAGGTGCCGGGAGGAATGTATCTGTCAGGATTCGTTTCACTGGGTAAGAAAACATTAATGTACTAAGCAGTGTCATAAATGTACTGTTAAAATTTACTTTTACGATGAATTTGTTTGAATCTTCTTTTTTTTAGATTGCACATGGGGATGCTGCTTCAACAATTCGGTTGTCAAATGCTTCCCAGTTGGCAGATATTTTGAGGATTATCATACCAGTTTTGCTGTCAATTCTACCAATACCTCCGTCGCTGTGTCTTCAAGCAGCTACAGCTTCACCGGGGGTCACATAACTTGTGCCACGGAGTTGGCAATACATAATCCCAAAATTTCATCGGGTACGCGAAAATTATTATTAGGCATTTCATATATTGGGGACAACAATAATAGGGAAGTGAGAGGAGCTGTAGTTTTATTTGACCCGATTCGTTGCGCACCGATGAAATGGATTGAGATTCCTGAGCCGGTATGTCACTTTAACATTCGTTTAAAAAAAATCATAGCACTGGAGTTTAGTGGAAGCATTGTTTCAATAAGTATTAATTATTTATATTCTGCAGGTCAGTAGTATAACTGTTCTAAGTCACTTTGAGGAAGGAGGAAGCAATCGCCCATTCTTCAATGAAACTATGATGGCAATGGTGGGCATTGCTGCTGTTGGTCTTCGTGGTGGATCTGTAATTATCATTGATTTAGGATTGGATGATCCTAATTTATCTATTGTGCCATCATCAGACGGTAGGGACGTGTCGGATTTAACTTACCGTTTACTTTACGTCAATCCCCACGAGTATGTCATTGCCACAAAACGACACAATGCCGTATCGAAGCGAAGTTTGATTGCATTGAAATTTACAAGTAAGGTTATAGTAAATTTAAATTTGCTTGGGTCAAATTTTATCGTAAATTTTTTAGTTATGTTTTTTAAATCATTGAAATCTTGTTTAGATGAACCAGAAGACGAAGTTGTTACGGAGGCCTTTCATTACTGTAAACCAAACGGAGAAAGCATTTTAGTTCTTCATAAGAATTCTGTCGCCGTAACATGTCTGGAATATGTGCCGGCTACAGGGTCATTACTTGTAGGATTTACTTGCGGAGGATTTCAAATTTGGACAGTCAATAATATGGAGTTGCAGTAAGTTTTCCTCCATCGAAGAGATAATTTGTACATCCAGATATTCATTGCCTGTAAACTTATATTCGCTTTTACTCTGAAAAATAATGCAGGTTCAGCTCGGAGCCTGTGCATGTATCAGGTGATTCTTACCTGCATGTGTATGACTTCCGTTTTCAACAACCTGTTGACGACCCAAGAAATTATTGCTACCTTTGGGTCATGTATGGAAATAAATCTGCAGAATGTACAACTGCTCACCTTGAACTTCATTGTCTCGTTTATGAGTGGAAAAATTACGCAGAGAATTTTGGATTCATATATGATGTATGTGGCCACGAAAGACAAGTCATACCTTTAAATCTTAAAATAATTGTATATCAAGTAATATCTTCATGTTTGTTTTGACAGGGGTTTAAACAATGCGCTAAAATTATGACAGTTCCATTAGACGATGTATTTCTTCCAGTCGACAGTGAAAACGATGATAGCAGCATGAGAAGCAGTGCAAGACCTATTCGGATTTGGACCCAGCCCGATAGTGATCTCATGTATTGTGCATGGGAAGTGGGGAGGGGTGGAATTTTTTATATAGGGGCATTTGACTTGAATCAGTGGTACTCCAACCATACGGCAAAACAAATTTATTTCAACCCCGACAGCGGCTTATGTCCGTACTGGGTAGCTCTCCCTGTAGATATTCCAGGTATGTGCTTTTAGTTGTATCATATTAATTAAGACTATAAACTACATATTTACATAAAATGCAACATGTAATATATCAATTTCTAATTCTTTTTGCAACTAGATGTATCAAATTTTGTGATGGATGTACGAATAATGCCAAAAACAATGATGCGCTGGGAAAATCCTCACAACAAATTAGATGTGCATTTGTACCCAGCATCAGTTTCCTTCCGTAAGTTCAACAAATTTTCATACATTATGAGTTTTGCTACTACTTGAAAACAAAATAAAAATGCTACCTGTATTTTGATTGATTGATTGTTACCTTCCTCTTAGGTGCCGTGTGCTTAACGAACACTGGAGTTTATGCATTTGAACATTTTAGCATACAAGAGAAATTAATCCGAAAAATATTAAAGGATGGTCCATCATTAATGATTCAGCCTCAAAGTCTTAAACAATGTTTCGTGAGAAATGGGTTAGAGCCAGTGACTACTCATGTTTACGGTGAACATCTATCTCAAAAGGTGAGCTTATTGAATTTAGTAGATTCAGGCTAGGCTATTGACTTTCATTAGTCATTTCAGCTGAGTCAACAGCGATACTAATCTATGTTATTTTTTTGCGTTTTGCAGGACCGAGATAGATTTTTTGTTTTTTCCGTATTGCTTGAACATAAACGGACCCCAGCAATAATTCGATTAGCCGACGCTTGGCTGGACGGATCCCACGCAAATGTTGGCTGTACGGTTGATCTCATTATTACTTGGATTGGACACTACATGGTTTCACTACGTAATCTGGCAGACGAACATTGGCATAATCTCCTTTCTTTTGCCGACTATACACTTCCCCCGGAAACTGTTCGTTTTATTAATTTTTCCAACTTTGCGTGGACGTCATTAGAAAAATTGCTATTGGCTTTGCTAGGACCATCGGAAGTATACTCGGGTAGGTTATTTTCCACCCACGTTATTTATCTGGAGTCTTATTATGTATCAGTTGAACATTTTGAAAATGCAATAATTGTGAATCGCTTCTTGATCAAAATCAGGAATAAATTAGATACTAATATTCAGTATGTTTCATATATGAATTATAGCTTTTCATGGTTAACTAAGTAATAATCGTTTGACTTTCAGTTAATCAGCAAGAGCGGGAAAATCTGAGAATCGGGTTAGGAAAACTAAAGCAGTACTCGGCTGCTATGCTTATGATGTACAAAGCAAAGCTGTTGCCCGAAGTTGATGGTTCATTCATTAGAAATCTAACCGAGCACTACAATAAGCGGCGCCAGGAAGCCAAAACTGCAGTAGATAGTTGCGTGTACCTCGATCCCCAGTACAAAACGGTAGACTTTTTCTTTTCAAAACATAGTAATTTATTCACGTTATCATTACCATCATATTCTATCGTTTATGCTTATACGCAATCTTTTCTTCAAATATGTAGTTACACCCGCTGATGATAGACTACCTTATGCAAGGTCTAATCAGCAAGGAAGATTTACATGAAGAATGGAACATTGAAGAAGGCCAACCTTGTTATCCACCTCAACATGTGTCGTATATAGTTAAAATGTTCATGTGGCATGCAGATCCTAAAGCTGTTGCCCGTGTTTTCATGTATTTCCTTTTTGACTTGAGCTTTTTCCCACAGAACCCTTCTACAAGCCATAACAGGTACGCAGACAATTTTGACGCAAACTTTAAACTTTTATTGGTGTGTGCGTATGAATGAGTAAATAAATGTATTGCCTTTGATTCAGTTTTGAAATCGAAAGGAAAGTCCGTGGAGATTTCAAAGCAGTCATGGACGTTGCCGCTTACGAATATCAAGAAGTTCTTGGTTTTTGGTTACTGGATCGTGGAATACCTGACGAGATTCTTATTCACCTTAAAGAAAATGAGAAATTGTACCAAAATGATGAATTGCCTTGGTGTGCTGCTACTGTCGCTTTAACTTCAGCGGGATACGGAAGTGATGTCGCAGAGTTACTGTCAAGATCTTGTCCACTTGGTCTTGCTAAGTAAGTTCAGTCATTATCACCATATTTTTCCATTAAAGTATAGTTTAAATACATAACTGGGAAATCATATTATATTTTAGGCTACTTTTTAGTCTCATGACTTCGACTACCAGCAACTATACGTCACTAGCTGAGCTGATGGTATCAAATAACTTTAATGCAAATAATGACCTGCTACAACAATTCTTTGAAAGTAAGTACATTTCACATTTTATAATGCTTGAGAGAACAAAAGTTGTGCTACCGTTCCAGTCGTAATGTATCTCCTCCGTTTTCTCCCTTTAGTTTCAGAAGGGCGAGATCACTTGGGGGACTTCATTAGAACAAAGTCAAAAGAGCTTCCAGAAGGAGTAAAGCGAGCTCTTCTAGCATTCCTCAACAATTCAAACTCAGTGAAACGACTCTCGCAGTTATTGATGTATTACGTGCATACCGAAAACTATAAACAGTTACAAAACGAATTTGCTCGGGTACGGGAATTACTACGACATCGCACCTTGTCAGAAATAGATCGCAAAATATGGGGATTTCAAGAGACTTATATCAGTCACCTCCTGAAAACCACCAAAGGAAGTTTGGTTAATCAGTTCCTTCGTACTCAAAGTTCACCTAATGGTAAACAAATGAAGTCAATATAATTTTATTTTAACGTACATATGTACTCGTATGACCAACTATATTTGTTTCTAATTTACTCCACAGTTCGACCAATGCAAGCAACAATTAGCATAAAAGCAGTTCCAGTGGAAATTAGCTCTCCGGAAGAAATTTCGGGTCGCCCCACGAATGAGCCGAGATTACCTCCACATATCCGACGAATTAAACTCCATGAAACTATTTCACAGGATCCACTCAGTCCTTTACGTCGATATGCTGGTAGAATCGAAAGTGCTGTTACACAAACCTCAGAGTCTGATGGCAGCAGGGAGGACATAAATATTGCAAGACAATTTTCTTCCAGAAAGTCCATTTCCCGTCGTTCATTTTCATTGTCCATGTCCCGAAATTTAATTGCTAACAATGGAAACACTTCCTTTAACGAATCTATAACTAACGAAGACAAACTGAACACAACTACGAAGAATTGTCAGATTGATCTCATGAGTTTATTAAAAACGCCAGCTTTTGATCACCGTATCGACAACAGACAGAGAACAAGCTGTAGTATTCTTGATCAGACGACCTCACAACCATTTAACGAAAGTAGTATGAGTCAGCCTCCTCCTCGACATTCTATTATGAAGGTTAGTATACATGATTTTTTTTACATTATATATAAATACTGCTGTTTTTTTCTTTCGTAGTAATTTTTACTGATGAAACGATTGCGATTGTTGGTAATTGTCTGAGATAATAATGCATAACATTTAATTTGTAGGAAACTGATCCCACCAAACCAAAGGTCGCCAAAAAGGTGGAATTGCGATTTGAAAACCTTTCATTGTCATCCGAGGAAGGCGATGACAAAAATGTTACTGTTTACGAGGATGCTGATGACGTTATGGAGGATGACAATAATCTTGCAAATACCGCATTTGAGGCTAGTTTTAGTAGTGCCACTGATGATAAGTCGTTGTTTGGAAGTGAATCTGCTGGAGATGTGAGTCTTCCAGTTATTGAGGAGGAGGACGAAGAGCAAGGTGAAGGTTCTAGAACTCCCATCAGAGAAGCTGAGCATGAAGTAATTGAAAAGGAAGATTCTCCGAATCAATCATATAGAAGGGAAACTCGTTCCACATCAGTAACCCCATCGGTAACCCCATTAAAAGAAATGCCTATAGAAGCCGTTGTTGCTGACGAGCCATCTCCATCAAGTTCAACAAAGGATCCGGAACCAAGTTTACCTGATTCACCAACCAAATTAAGAGCTCTTAGATCTTCACGATCCACAACACCCATCGTGGAGGCTGTCTCAGAAGCGGGTGATAATACAGCGTCAAATGAATCAGAAAACGTTAAAACACTACCTCGTAGTAGCCGAAGTTCACGCTCAAGAACACCCATCAAAGCTACTGAAAATGTTTTGGTGGACGATAGTAAACTTGCAAACACAATGTTTGAAGCAAGTGTTACTGATAAGTCGTTGTTCGGAAACGAATCTGTTATTGATAAGAGTCTTACAATCATTGAAGAAGATGAAGAAGCAGAAAGCAGACCTACGACAACTTCTGCCGATGAGGCTATGGTGGTGACTGAAACTGAAGAACCTTCCAATGACTCAATGAGAAGGGAAACTCGTTCCTCTACAACTACGTCTCAAGACGTGTCTATGGAAGAAGTTGTGGATGAACCAGCAACAAGCTCCTCACAGCCATCAGTAGAACCATCCGTCTCTACCACTAAAAAGAGAACACGGAGCTCAACTCGATCCGCAACAACAACGCCAACAAAGGAACCTGTTCTTCCAGCTGTTGATAATGTTGGATCAGAAGAGTCCGAAAATGTTGAATTATCTCGTCGAACTAGAAGAAGCTCACGTTCTAGAACACCTACCAGGATTGCTGAATCAGTTGAAGCTTTGGAGCCTCCGAGAAAGTCGTTGAGGAGGGGAGCCACTCCATCTAGAGAGGCGTCCACGGATGAAGTTTTTGCGGATGATTCATCAACTTCTTCAAAAGTATCTAAATCATCCGAAATTGAAACTACTACAAGTAAAAAACGAAAACTGAGATCAACACGATCCACAACACCCTCCAGAGAAGCCGTCGCAGAACCTGATGTAGAATTAGACGAGTCAGAAAACGTTAAATCTCCACCACGTCGTAGCAGGCGAAGCTCACGTTCAAGAACGCCTACTAGAGTTGTTGAGGAGGTAGGTGAAAGTGAAGACCCTGCAAACAAATCTTTGAGGAGAGAAACTCGTTCTTTGACAACACCATCTCGAGACACTGTAGTGAATGAAGCCGTGGCAGATGACGATACACAATCTGTTTCTTCACGGTCATCAAGAATATCCGAGTCAGGAACCAAGAAAAGAAAGCTCAGAGCTACAAGATCCACAACTCCGTCAAGGGACGCTGCTTTTGCGGAACCGGGCGCTCAGGACAATGCTGGCGACGAAGAGAATGTTAGTATAGCTCCTGTTGCAGATGACGATACACAATCTGTTTCTTCAAGGTCATCAAGAAAATCCGAGTCAGGAACCATGAAAAGAAAGCTTAGAGCTACGAGGTCCACAACACCATCAAGGGATACTGTTTTTGTAGAACCGGATCCTCAGGACAATGTAGGTGACCACGAGAATGTTACTATACCATCTAGAAGACGAAGTTCACGCTCGAGAACACCTAGTAGAGTTTTTGAGGCTGAAGCTGAAACTGAAGAGCCTCCAATAAAATCGTTGAGAAGAGAGACTCGCTCTTCAACTACTCCATCTCGAGAAATGCCTGTAGACGAAGTTGTTCCAGACGAATCTTCAGTTTCATCAAAGCCATCTGAATCGACTCCTAAAAAACGAGCTCTTAGATCTACACGATCCACAACACCGACCAGAGAACCCATTGCAGATGTTGATGATGAGTCAGAACAGGTTAAAATGCAAAGTGAAAGTAGCACTTCGTCGAGACGAAGTGCACGTTCCAAAACACCTACACGAGTATTTGAAACCATAGAAGAGTCCCCCAACAAATCTTCAAGAACAACTCGCTCGACTAAAACTCCAACCCGAGAAGTTTTAGCCGACGAAACAATTACAGAGGACGATACAAGTTCCACAAAGTCATCAAAACGTAGGAGTAAGCGTGATAAACCTGTTCCAGTACCAGAGCCTTCATCGTCATTTACATTTGAGATAACTCAAGAAGATATGGAAGAGGAAGATGAGGA
Organism: Entomobrya nivalis; assembly: GCA_034695485.1. Lineage (NCBI taxonomy): Eukaryota > Metazoa > Arthropoda > Collembola > Entomobryomorpha > Entomobryidae > Entomobrya > Entomobrya nivalis. Next base: position 8,204 of record JAQFZH010002084.1, read on the forward strand.
AGAAGAGGTTGTGATGCCATCGACATCGGCAGGGAAAAAGAAAACGGGGAAACCCAGGAAAACTCGCAAACGGGGGTTAAAATATTTTCAACATCATCAAGACTTGTCTACTGTTATTGAGGATTCTGGTACGGAAGTATCGGATACCACTTCTGTGTCTCTGTTTGAAGCTACAGTTATCCCTACGAAGGTTGAGGTGGAGCCTACAAAAAATAAGAAAATTAAAGGAATCAAAATGCGACCTGTGGAAGAAGAATCAGCTGAGCCTGAGGATATTGAACCTTCTAAACCAACTAAAAGACGCAAAGCTGCCGCTGTTGTAGTTGATTTTGACGAGGAGGATGATGATTTAGACAGCCAGTCTGTGGTGTCTTCACTAAGCACACGCAGTACTAGCAGCAGAAGGAGCACTGGATCAACAAAAGCTAAGACTACACGTCGGAAACGTACCTCTAAGAAATAAACCACTTGAGATGTTCATTTTGAATTTAAATAGCTTTATATCGGAACATTGTTCTGTTCTGTGCTCTCAAGATTTAGATAACCTACGTGTTAGGAAAACTTGTTTGTGTTCAGCTCACTTATAAATCAGTGATATTTTCTGACCAATTTAGTGGTAATTATGTATTAATAATTAACTTTAACTTTGATTCCGGTTATTTTCAAGAATTGCCTGGTGCATTAAATTTACTTTTATTTAAAGAGAATTTGTGCGTTTAGTATATACTGAGAACAAAATGAGGTAGTATTTAAGGCAATTGATGATAATTATTATTATTAATTAGAAAGTCTTTTGTAATAAGATATGAACATAAGATTAAATTGCATATTATAAATACTGAACGTTGCAATGTATTGTAGTAAAAGTGTATTTCATATAGTACATAATATTATTTGATAACTCCTGTGTTGATTAAAAAATTAAAGTTCACTTTTGTATTCTTTTCACTGGCCAAGGCACACTATTTTATTTAGGCGGAGAATCCCATTCTTCGAATGTACTATCATGACCTTGTGTTTGGGATGAGGGTGCATCTTTGTCTTTGCTCCGATCTACTGAAGCTGCTACACCTGGCTGTGGCTGGTCTTCTAGACGAGATGTAGATGTAGCAATTCTACATCGTAAGAATTCACAAAATTAAAAAAAGCATGAAAATAAACGTGACATAATACAGTAAATTATTGCTCCTTGCTGCTTAATCTTACGGTGGGTGAAGACTGAAATCTGAGGGTGGTGTCTCCTGAGCTCTAGTGAATGGACTCGGTTCTCTCGAACTTCCTCGTTGCAATAAATTTGGCCTGAACGTTGAACCAGGAGTTGTCTCTTGTTGGAATGAACTGTCAGTTATATTCGCGGCACCACGAGATCCAGAACTTCCTGTGGCACCCAAGGCTGTGTTTAGTAGATAATTGGCACTAGAAGAGTTCAGCTGCTCTTGAATCCTAAAACAAATACGCACATATAGATTAAATGTTTGGGCGATATGATCTGAAGCTTAAAATAAATCATTAATGTTTCGTTTGCATACCTTCGAAGTTCTGAAAAAGCTGTTTCTCTTTCTTGTTTTTCATTACTCAACTGCCGGCGAGTACGATCCAACTCACTTTGTAATTCTATCGACTTTAGCCTATAACGGGAAACTTCCGAATTCAGTTGTTCACTGCAATGATATTAATGTCAACAAATCATAAGTATCATGTCTGTGCTAAGTATGTACATTTTGATTTAAATCACACTTTTTGAATAGATTATTCACCTGCGCTGTTGCAAACTGGTGAGCTTTTCTGACAGTTCGTCTCGTTCACGAGAAATGCCTTGGGTATTTCTCTCCAACTGGAAATCTTTCTCGCGAGAATTCGCCACAAGACTTTCTAGCTGCTGTTGCCTCCTTGTTTCGTCTTCCAACCTAGCTTCCAAAGCTGAGATATGAGCATTCAGTTCTTCGTTTTCAGCCTCAAATTGCTTTCGTTTGCTTTCACTATCGGCTAAGTCAAGTTTCAATTTGTCCATCTGGACTTCAAGTCGGTAAATAAGGTCTTTGGATGCTTTTACATCAGCCTCCATCATTTTTTCTTTTTCAGCTTTGGATGCTACTTGATTCTCCAGTTGGCTAACTTGTTGAGTTAAAGTCTGCAGCTCTGAAAAGCAAAAAAAAAGTTTTTAAAGATACACTGCCACAATGATTAGCTGACTAGTGCATAACTCATACTCATTACCTTCTTCAAGTGCCTGCACCAATGCGTTCTGAGATGCCAATTGAGTCTTGAAACTAATATTTTCGTCAACAGCATCCCTAACACTGTCCCGGATAGAGGTAGCTTCCCGCTCAAGACTAGTTCGTTGCGCTTCCAAAGTAGAATTCTCAGCGGTTAAAGCTCTATAATGTTGGATAAGCGTTTCCATTTCTTCTTCCTACGAGGAAATTTAAGTAGATTCGTTTACACACACGTATGAATTGCATGCAAGAAAAAAACTTCTATTAGCATTAATCTGGAAAATATTTTAATAGACATGCGACATGCAATTTGAACTTGTACCTTGTCTAAAAGTAATTCCTCTATTCGGCGGACTTCATCAATATAACGCTGAACTTGCCGCCTGAGATCGTCAGCCTCTTTGTTTCTTAGTTCCAGTTCTGTTTCTACGCTTCTTCTTTCCATTTGACCTTTGGTGTGAGCTCCTGTCAGCTTGTGAAGATCTTTCAAAGCGTCATCCCTTTCCCTTATGGTTTTTTCTAAGTCGCGTCGACTGGCATCGAACTGCTTTTTTAAAAGCTCTACTTCACGAATTTGTTCTTTCGCAGATTCACCAGTATGACTGCAGAAAATCAAAACGGTTAAAAGTAATTGTAAATTATCCATATTGTTAGCAAGTTTAGTTTAGCAAAAATAATATTATATAATTCCCACTTGATTTGCAGTTCAGCGTTTTTAAGCTGTAATTTTAGGTGTGATAATTCATCCATATACTTGGATGCCTCATTTGTTAATCGTGCCATTCTCTCATCTTTTCTGTCGAGTTCCACCCGCATATCATCTTTATCTCTGTCTAGACTTGCCAACGCAGCCCGGAGATTTGATATCTCTCTTTCCATTTCCATAGGGCTTGCGCCTCTGCGAAATGATCCGTCAGACCCCATGACAGAACCCATTAGCATTCTTGCAGTAGATTCGTTGTTCATTTCCCGTAATCTGTAATTAATTGATGAACGAATGAATATTTTAAAGATATGCTTAAAATTGAATCTTAAAGAAAAGTTCAGTTCTAACCTCTTCAACTCTGAAGCAGCCAAACTACGCTCCTGCTTTTCAACCTGCAAAACGTGCTTGGTCCTCTCTAGTTCCCCTTGAAGTTCGAAAGATTTCAGTTGGTGCCTGGAACTCTCCGTATGAACTTCGTCCCTTCAAAACAAACAAAAATGATATACCATTAGATTTATTACATCGACTAAATTATTATCTGAATGTTTAAAAAAAAATCACATACAATTTTCTTTGCAATCCAGCAATCTTCTCAACAAGAACTCTTTTCTCATGAGACTCATCTCGATTCTCGGACCAAGGAAACCCTGCCTGACGACTGTCAGTATTAATCCCAATAGACACAAAGCTTCGCCTTTCATCTGGTAATCTTTGACCAGGTGCTGGATTATTTCTTTGGAAGCTAGATCTCCCATCTTCGAAGCCTTTTCTGTCGACAAATTTTGACTGACTTTGGGATGTTGTTTTCATTACATTTCCTTGAATATTTCTACCGTCATCATCAGGTTTTCTGGAATATGAAGCTATACTTGATTCTCTTCCAAATGAAGTCACTGGGTCATCCACGCCCCCACGACTGAACTCACGTTCAACAAAACCTCGTCTAGTGTCTTGGAAGTGCTGGTCTGACGTTGAAAACGGATCACTTGATTCTCGAGCAGTTGCAATATATCTTTGCATTTGACGCTGATCGGCGGTACTGATTTCACTAATAGGATTTCTTGTCTCAGGTGTATACCCTCTTTGGAAGTCCTGACCGCTGCCCATATTATCAAACGATGCTTTGAATGTTTCTACTTCATTTGTTCTTTGAACATTTGCTCTGCGCCCATTTCCATCTGATCCTACACCATGTCTATCCTTACCCTGGAGTCCTTCCTTGCTAAAACCAGTAGTGCTACCGTAACGAGCTCTTGCTTCATCCACTCTAGCGTATTCATTATCGGAATGATCCCTTTCGAGCTCTGATATTGACAGTAATGATGGCTCCTTCACTGCGGATATTCCTCTATTTTTTTCTGTGGTATTCGCTGCTCGGGATCGATTTTCAGATACCATTTGGGGTACGGCACTGTCAAAATCGCTGGATTTCTGTTGAAATTGACTTGAGGTACTTTGTGGCATGGTACCTTTCTGCTGGTAAGCTCTTTGATCACCATCCTGTATATATTTCGCTCTTTGTGGCTGGTGAAGATCTCCTTTACTTGAATGATCTTGTGCGGCACTGTCAAAATCGCTAGATTTCTGTTGAAATTGACTCGAGCTACCTTTTGACATGGCACCTTTCTGCTGGAATGCTCTCTGTTCGTTATCCTGCGTAGATTTGGTTCTTTGTGGCTGATGAAGATCTCCTTTACTCGCACGACCTTGTATGTTGCTGTCGAAATCGTCTGATTTGTGTCGAAGTTGACTTTTGCTACCCTGTGAAACAGTACCTTTTTGATGAGAAGTTCTCTGTTCGGCATCCTGTTTAGATTGAGTTTTTTGTGGTTGGTACGTGTCTCCTTTACTTGTACGATATTGTGACTCCATGACTGGTTGATCTGGCATTGAAGAACGTGGCGCATCTCCATTTTTTCTGGCCCTATGCTCTGGTTGAGTACTTCTACTGCCCGTTGCAGCCCTTGAAGCATCTGCAGTTGGATGTGACATATTTCTGTTGTCATTACCCTCGTTGTTATCATTGTTATAATCAGTTTCGTACACGACCACATCACCATATTCATCCACCTCCTCCTCTTCCTCCTCGTCGTCGTCGTCGTAATAACCTGTAGTAGATTCGTCAGCAATTTCAGGGGCAACTTCTACCTCAACCTGACCTCTTGCATGAATAATGTCAGATTTAGTTTTGTGGGGCATCTCTCCTTTTACACTAGAAATTTCCTTCCTCTTGTGCCCTTCAACTGCCAGACGTGGTTCAGACTTCCCAGATCTTGCTTTCAAATTGGCATTAGGGTCCACCTTGACCTTGGCAGTCCTATCTACTTTCATGTGCCGCTGAGCTACTGGCCGTCGCGATGTAGAAATATTCGTGTCTTGTAATCTTTTGTTTAGATTAGTTTGAGCAGTCTCTTCACCCCTGTTCAGATGCATTGCGTCGTCAGACTGGATTTCCTCAGGTAAATCAATTTCTTGCATATCATCATATTCTTCTTGCGCATCTAGAAGTGCGAAAAAATCAAATTAATTAGGAAGGAGTAGAGAGCAATATTTAGGCAGTTGACGTTTCGTCGTTCCTTAATGTTAAGATCTAATAAAATACAACTTCATTCACAAATATACTGCCTCATCAGTAGCAAAAGGAAAAAGAGAAACATAGAAAGAAAAATAATTAAAATTGTACACAAGGCACAATACTGATTCATACGCAAACACATAGTAAAAAATTAAAATGTTACCTTCCACCAAGTCTTTTTCTAGTCTCCCAGTTTTAGCTGGTCGGGAGATAGCAGCCCTAGAGCCAGCTCTAGCATTAAGATTACGTCTCGGTTGTACTTTGCCCAAAGATTGCGATGGAATATTTAAGCGACCAACTGATCCCACCTTTCCTACATTTGAAGTTCTATTGCCGGTACCACTTTTGGACTGGGTAATCCGCGAATTAGCCGATGGGCCTAAAAAGTCAGAACGTCCGGCAGTATCTCCAGGAGTTCTTCTCTTTCCATTGCGTTCAGCTATATGTTTGCGTTTTTCAATATTATGGTCTCTATCACCTTCATGAACATCTTCATCCCGTAAATCTATAACATTTCCATTATCGTCTTCACTAAATGAGCCATCCGTGGAAGCTGGCGATGTGTATGGACGTCTCATTTCCACATTTGTCATGGACTTTGATTTTTGTTTATTTACGGTGGTAGTTGGCACAGTTTGTCTTTTGCCGTTTTTACTATCGCCTGATTTTTGGGATACATTTCTGGACGACTTCTTGTCAGGTAATGTTGAATGTTCCGGGAAATCTAGTTCTTCTTGGTCAGACCCAAGATTATCAACGCCGTTCAAACCGTCGTTCTCGTTTTCATATCCTCCAGAATCTGTTTCTTCTTCCGAAACTTCTGAATCATAAGCTCTGGAGCGTTTGTCGTTTTCAAATATCACTTTGCATTCTTTTCCGGATTCCATCGCAGAAGCAGTTTCAGAGTGTTTCTTTCCAGGGTCACTTCTCCCATTTCGAAGAATTGAAGGTTTCTTTGATTGAACAGGCTTCAAACTCCTCAATCGTGGTGGATGCACACCATCAGACTTTGCAGCTAGTATGCCCCGAGTCGCTCTTCCTTCCCTCTTTCCACCATAGGATGCTCCAATTACAGGTCGCTTTTCAGGTGTAACATGCTTTATTTGACATTCTTCGATTTTCCTTTTAAGTGCAGCCTTCTCCTTGCAACAGTGGGACAACTGTTGTTCCAAATAATACAACTTTTCCAGAAGTGACATTTTATCATGCGACGGATATTTGTCGAGTTCCTTCTCCAGAAAATTTCTTGCCACGTTCCCTTCTACACAATAGGATGTTGTTTTCCCCAGCATATATTCTTGATGTTCTTGAACTAGATGTTTAAAATAAATAGAATCATATTATCGCTATCGATAAAAGTACATTTTTTATGGTCATAAAATCATTTAAATAACAGTTGAACACAAAGTTATAACATCCCGTACATATAGATTTTTTAAGCTTATCCTCAAGTTCCAAGTTTCTCCGTTGTAGAAGTTGTAATTGCATCTCAGCGGTTTTTAGTTCTACATTTAAATTAGTTTTCTCTTTCTCATAAGAAGACATAGCGTTAACTTTGTTGTCTCTTCCCGGACGAACCTTAATGAGGTCTCTAAGTCTTTCAATTTCAGACTCCCTCGTATTCACTCGACCTTTGAGGGATGATATCAATGTCAAATGTTCTTTCTCCATACTTTTTAAACTTCTGAGTTGCAACTGTAAGGCTTCAATTCTGCTGTCAGCCATCTATGAAAAACGGTTATACAAATTTTAATTAATTAATTATACAGAAGTAGTTAGTATCATTTTCAAACATACATACGTACATACATATAATATACACACGCTTAGTTAAAGTAAAATAGAGGAGAAGTAGAAGTACCTTCATATAGTCAATGGCTTTGGAATTGCGTTCGGTGCTCTTTCCATACTCTGCATAGTTTCTCAATCTAATACACTGAGGGCAAGCGTCCGCAACAAAGTGATCTACTTCCATGGTTGGGTTGCTCTGAGGTTGAATGGGCATGTACTTCTTGCCTCCTCCGTCACCTAAAGCACACACCAGTATTAAAACTAAAATACATACGACGAGAAGCCAAATCCAATGAAACAATAATTGTGATTAATCTGCTACCTTTAACTTTCACTAAAGGGCTCAGGTCTTTCTCCTGCAACTTCACAATTCTCCTAGTTTTCTCCAATGATTCAGCTTCAGATCTTTTAATTCGTTCCGCAAATTGACTAACCAACAATTTGAGCTCATTATTCTCTGCTTCCAGGTCCCGTAAACGCAACGTTGGATCTGAAAATGTTACAAGACATATTGAAGTCAAAATTGCGATAGAACTAATTTACAAAGCATTCGACAATTTTTTTAAAACTTGTACCTCGTGCTTTGTCTTCAGCTTCCTCAAGAGCCTTAGCAAGCCCAAGTCGCAAGTGACTGTTTTCTTTATATAGGCGAACGTTTTCTTCTTTGAAAGGAGCTACTCCACACTCCAGTTCTTCAGCCACCTTAGAAAAAAGAGTGACAGAATTATCAATGTGAAAAATTCAGACAATGATGCCAGAATAATAAATCAACCGTGTGAAAGAATAAAACTCTTGCATACTTGTACAATGCGTGCTACCTTTAAAAATATTTTGTTGAAACCTAACAAAAATGGACTAGTTCTGAGGTCTCATATATTGTTGTTCAAATTAAGTTCTATGAGAAAACCTGAAAATGAGTACCCATACCTGGAAAATATAATCTGTCACAGTTACGCACTTCGTTTGCCTTTATTGTACGGAAACTGGCAAAAGCGATAACGACAATGGCACCAAGCTCGTGATGTTACGTCCATGGATTCATTGTGTCACTTTACGACGTGACGTGAAAATAGTGGCAAAAATATTTGTAACTCTGCTTGATACAACTAAAATATAAAACTTATGCATAACAAGCAAGAAATATAGCAAGGCCATAGAGGAAATGTCTTTCCTGGGTATTAATTTTTATTGGATAGACCTATTATTATCATAACCAGATTACCACTACCACTCACTTCACCTACTTTCACTAAACTACTGAGAAGAAAAGGAACGAACAAATGACAAGTGACAGCTCATACTACATCAACGAAATATGCATGCATGAACAGCGGAGAAGCAAACAATGCAATGCTACGAAAAATACACGTGCAGCAGCGGGGGTGAAAGTGAAAAGAGACCAATAAACCAAAATCAAGCAAGAAGCAACATAAAGTACCTAAAACTTTTAGAACAAGTAGAAACAACACTTTTCATAGCATTCGATCGCATGTTTTACCCATATATCTGCATATTGCACCACCATCATCGCCTATGAAAACGTCAACATATTTCGCTTAAGCTATTTAATACAATTACTCCATTATAGAATAAAGAACGGAATAAGAGTAAGTAGATCATATCACGATAGTACGTCCTATAACTTAGCTTTCACTGTACGAGAAAGTCCCTGACTGCTAAACTGCTACGTTTAAATTGTGTTACTCCATACTTAGCATCATCGCTTTATTGATTACATTTTACAGGTGTACTAAGAGCATACTTTAGTTTAAATATTAAAACATATGTTTAGAAAGTAATGATAATAATTTGAATCTATAAATGCTTAATAATTAAATTCAAGTTGAAATTTATCCTTTACAGTCTGTACAAAAATACGACAACGAAAACGATAGTTTAAAGAGTATGGAAGAACGAATAGATAAAGAAGCATAAACTGTCTGCATGAATTATAGTGTGTATTGTGCACTATCGGAAATTCCTTACTCAGTTCATGCAAAGAATTAACCATTACAGAGAAAGTTACATGCAAAATATAAATCAGTGACCACTGCATAGGCATACCATATTGAATCGGGCTATTAGAATAAGACTCATTTAGCAAGTTTGTTCGTCCAAATAAGTAAAAATACTATACACTTTTATAGATTGTTATCCTTTCATTTTTATAGTATTCTTTTGGCACGCAACCTTATATCTTAGGTAAACAATAGCTATCATTCCTCTTTCAACTTTCTTTTGTGTGGTTTCGCTTAGGTATTTCACTTTCACACTCACCAGTAGTTTATACAAGCACTCAAAGAAAAAAGCAGCAGTGCCGCATCCGCAGCACCTTGTTCCATGAAATACCTGAAGAGATGGTACCAAAAGTAGAAAGCTGTGGCCACCACCAACGCCCACTTTTATCCGTACGTATTTAGTGGAGATAAAAGAAGAAAATTGCATGAAGCCACCACCCCTTG
>JAQFZH010002085.1:0-17953 GCA_034695485.1 Entomobrya nivalis
CTTGTAGGCATGGTTTGTTTGTATTCATGCAATACAGAAATACATCTGATCGGATTATCAAGTTATAAAAGTCAAAGGTCAGCTATAAATGTGTATTTTAAACGATAGTCTGTTGATCTGTGTCTGATGTCATATCACTAATTAAAAATACATTAAAGCTGTTGGATCTTCCGAATATTTTTAACCACAACAACCTAGGTTGTTGTGTATTTATCTTGACAAGATACGTGCTTGTTGTTTCTTGTCATTTTATGTCAAGATTTGTTCTCAGTTTTAATGATAGTGCTTGCTTCCGTCTAATGAATTTACTAATTATAAGAAGCACAAGTGCTACTGCTAATCATCGACTATGTACATCCCAGTCATACCATAAAACCGGTTTAAAATGAATTTAAAATGAATTGAAACGTGCCCGTAATTTTAAATATAATATATTGATCACTTTAACTCAATACGATTTAAAATATATTAATTAAAGTTCAATAATTGTTAGATATTTGCATTTAAAGTTACTTTTTATTTTGTGTCGTTATGAAGCGTTTTTTTTGTAAGATAAATGGTGCGAGTAGGGGGTTGTCATTGTACGATGTACGGTTCGACTACGATGCGAGTATGATACGAGGTACGGTTCGAGTACGGTACGAGTATGATACCAGGTACGGTACGATCGATATCGTATCTTCGAAGGTTCGATTGTACGGTACGGGGTAAAATTCTGTATTGTTCGATTGTACGGATATACGGTACGGTCGAACAATTTTTTCAGCTTTGTAAGCAAGCATATTTATTATATTTACTTCCTTCATTTCATCTACTTGAACTACCTCCAGTTATTTGCACAGTGAGAAAAAACATAAGTCCAAACGTAATAGACCAATAATAAGGTAAAATACATTGTGAAATAGTAATATAGATTTGAACTAAGCTTTGCAGCAATATCATGACGAGATGACGATCACGATGGGGTTGATGAAGACTATGATGCTAACCAAACATGATACTTTTTGGTAGCTGGATTGGAATTGCGTCTGTTGTGGTAGTGGGTAGGCTGCAGTAGGTGTGGTGATGTGGTTTTTTGCGTGTGTTTATTACATACGAACATAACTTGGCATATAGTACATAGAATGACTTTTTTGATAGGAAAGACATAGAGTTTGTATTTATAACCCAGCTCAATAAAATGCGACTCAGTTGGGATCAAGAAAAGGGAAAGTTCATAAAATGTGGAATAGCAATAAGATTGAGCGTAAATGGCTACGAGAAAGTAACTGTTACAGCGATATCTCTAAATTGTAACTAGTTTACTAACAAAATTGGAAAAGCCATGCTTGTATGTGAATTGCATATATGTGAAAGCAAATCAGCCAATAATCAATCCAACCATGCCTAATTATATGGCAAACCAACGCAGGATACGACAACTGTAATTTAGTTGTAACCTGTTTCAATTTCTCATTTTTCCGGCAGAAATGGGTCATGATGGTACTTATGCAGATCAATCAGTGATTTATATAGAACACGGTAGCATTTTTTGGTAGATCACAAGATATCTTAAAACTGTATACATGACTGGATTTTTATTGTTCTTTCTTAAATATTGATCGACGATTAGCCACCAGTAAAAGGGGCATAGAAGAATACAAATAGTGGCGGAAGAGAAACAAAAAAGTCATTCAGGCAGAATAATTGGTTTGCTTCTGGATCAGGTCTTCTTGGGCTTGAGTACAGCGAGTTCAGTGCTGGCTTCGGTTATTTTGGTTGGATAACCAAATTTATGAGGAAACTTGATATGTATTTTTCCTACGTTGATCCCTTAGCTCTTTTGCTCATCTAAAAACTTACTTTATTTTGCAAATAAACCAGAAAGTAAAGCATTTCCTAGAACAAATAAAAGTACACACTGAACAGTTTCTTGAAGGCGTCCCTGTTGTCAAAACCATGATCACAGGGGACCGGAGCGGGCCTTCTGTTCTCTGTTTCCTTTGCAATCAAAAGTTAGTGTTTTATATAAAAGCAAGTAAAGTTGCAACACAAACGATTTTTGTTTGCAAGAATAGAATGAAAATAGGGACAAAAGAAAGGAAATAATTTTCTTTTGGATACAAACGCCTTCGTCCGATTCTCTTCATGCTTGCCTGCTATTGAGGATGATGGTTGGGATGACTGTCACTTGAGGCGCCTACTTGTTTGCTAACTTGCACCCCTTTGCCTTCTAGTTCTAACTGATGTCTCTTTACAGATTTACATTTACAACTTTTACCATTTATTTGGCAGTTCCGTGACGGTTACAAGTTACAATTTTGCTGGTTGCTATTTCATCAAAATGTAAAAGGCAACAAAAAAATGGGACAAAATACAGAAGTGGAACAATATCAACAAGGTTTACTACAACACATTCTGCTTGTGATGGAAAGGCTCGGAATGACGAACCAACTTTCTAGGATGAAGATTAAAAAAGTAATGGATGAGCAAAGAGCCACGACACACAAAGTTAATTTGTATCTGTCAAGGTCCAGAGCTTATATTATATTAAATTAAAGTCTAAATAAATATATATGTTATGAACAATATCAATTTATTTTAAACAAATTATAAATACCCACAATTTACTTAATTTTACATCGCCCTCGTTTGTCATCCTTACACCTATCTCATGAAAGTGGAAATACATCTTATCCTTTTGCTTCTTGAATCTAATATGACATTCATGTACAAGAATTTTATGCTAATAGGTACTTCATATGACTATAATGTCACAAAAGAAATCTGGTGTAATTGATAATCTCAGAAATACCCATCACTGCAGCTCCGGAACGGTGAAATTATAAGTCTACCATGCTTCACATGTGCTGCTCTGATATGATTTTTTTTGTACAATGAGAAAGGTTGGTATTAATTGTGATAGCCTTGCATTTTTCAAAGCGTAAGTGCAAAACATGTGAATAAATTTTACACTGGTTTCATTAAATTAGTATTAAGAATAGCATGACCACTTGAAGGAAGGTCAAAAGTGCTCTACTACGAGAATGAGAAATACTGGTCCAGGAAAATTAAGTGTATTTTATTACAATTTTATTACATTCTAAAAATAAAACATGATTTGTTTTCTGTATCTTCAGGACATCATGTTAAACACTTAAAAAAAAAGGTTTTTAATACAGGAGGCTTTCAAAACTGGTTTCGAACTATTTAAAATTAAAATAAATTAATGCAATATTTCTCTAAAGTAAAGGAACTTATAGTTTGAAACAGATGCCTCTTTTATCATGTTCAATATGTTTTCTACTCTTTTGATGAATGAAATATCGGTACGGTACAGTACTATTGAAACATTTATTTTTAAATATCTGGCAAGTCATACGAGCAAAGAACATTTGCTCGACCTCGTACTCATAAATATAAATAACCCATTCATTAAAATTAGCAGGTGAAAGCAAAAATCCAATTTGACGAGAAAAAATACTTAACTTGCAAAAGTTACTTTCGTTGCAATTCTTCACGAATGATTGCACAATGCAAGGCTCAGACCTAAAAAATACTTCTGTAGAAAATCTAATCGACTTATCAGATAAAGTATATGTCAATCGAGAAATTATCTGACACACATTTTTTCGTCGATTGAAATAATATCATTTACTAAAGCTGAAAGCAAGGATTACAATTACAGCAAAAATGCTTTGAAGTGTTCCGTTTTGAAAGCATGATATTTATGATGAAACATGTAGTGACGTAGTCTACTTTAGTTACCTGAACCATCCTAAGATACTTTTGGTGCAAAGATCACTATAATTAACCCCAACATTACATAACAACATTTAACCATTCAAGCTGCTTGGAAAACAAATTTAATATGTACGTCTGTATTCCCCATGTATTTAATTGTGCAACTTAAGATTGAATGGAAGTTGTATTCTATCTTGCTGACGTGACTGGAAATTACATTCATTTCATGATCATTCGACGTGTGTCACACGCATGGCTAGATTATGACAACTTGAAAAACCAGACTGATTGGTTATTATTATTATTATTAAGTCCGTATTTATTCATTTTAAAAGTCACATTTTGCAAATACAGTACGGAAACTTGCTAAGCAAGATATTATTTAATTATACAGTCACATTTAAATTCTCTATTTAATTCTCTGTTATCTGTATATATAGTTAGTTAGTGCAATATTTTGTTACAAAAAGATATTGATAATGGTAATTAACTCGCTAAAGATTCAAGATGAAAGGCTCTTCTCTGGGCTCGGTTGGGATCTTTTTATTTAACTTGACTTTTACGTTCATATTTATTGACTAGAAAGACTAAACTTAATATTAGATTATAGCTTAGTACTATTTACTGATGATAGCCCGAAGAATCGAGTGATTTTTCGCCCACGGACGCTTGGACCTTTTATTTGATGTAGATAGAAGAAAAGAAACCTAACCAAAAAAAAAGATTTTTCCGTAAAAAGATTAGCAAAGAGAACAGCCCTTTCGCAGCCTCAGTTAAATATGTATGGTAATGGTTATTTTTTAGTACTATGAGGAATCTACATGAAAAGTGTCAATTAAAGGAATAAAAAAACAATTTTGGTTCTGAGATTTGATAAAAATTTGAGTCTAACTTCAGTATATAAACAGTATATAAACTTCTTACCAATAGAAATACCTTTACATATCACTTTTCTTACCTATGAGCAAAATTAATAGTTCTCCAAGTATTTCTTTAAATATATTTGATTAGCATATCAGTTAAACAGGCATATTTGAAAAATTTCAATTTACCCCTATCTTACGAAATTTGTCCTTATCGGTAGTGAAATCCCTTGACATATTTTTCAAATATTAATAATAATAACTCCATGCAATAAACTTTATCATGCAACGTCTAAGTATACTGGCTTGGTTATGACGTTTTTCTGGCATTTCTAATAAGAGTTGTTGTCCACATGAATGCATAAATAATGACGATTCCTCGATCTATTTACGATACTTATAAAAAAAGAATCAAATTAAAATAAGATATAACGATCAACCTCAAATTGTAGGCGACACAAAGGAGCCAATTTTTAATACACAAACACAATGCATGCATATTCCACAATTTAACGACCAGCCCCTTTATGTTTAATAAATGAAGGTATATATTGCGAAAATATAACGTTTACACAAGCACTAACCAATTTATTGGAATCGAACTATACTTTCTAAAATGTTTCTAAAAAAGTCTTGAGTAAATTAAATTGTAATTTTAAAACGGTCTGATCTTATACAAACGAATTGAATTTGCATGAAACTGTTCGGGTTCGGCTGTTTCTCATTTTAACGGTATTTATCAATTTTTCAAATCAAGGCATTTGATTTCCATGAACTTGTTCGAAAAGGCTTTTAAATTGTAACAAGGCACGAAAAAACATTTTGAGAAATCAATTTGAATTCTACTGAGAAACGATTTGCCAATTTTCATCTTTTTGTGACATAACTTAAACTATTATGCAAAATATTAAATTTAACCCAGTACATTTTTAATATAACAAGATTACTGTCAAAATACCTTAGGCATTATTTGTTTATATTTATTTTTATACTGTATGTCTGCTGAAATTATTACTTCCAAGTATAATATCGCGAATAATATTACCTGTTGTTCGACGAATGCCGATATGACCAACAAATAAATTTGCCATTTATGGAGCAGTGTCACAACACTTGCTGCCGTGTTCATCAAATAGATACACATCTACTACGAAAATTACGAAAGATGTTGGATGTAAAGAGTAAGGTTTAGAGGGTCACACAAACAGAGCGTCACAAGTGAAGGAGTATTCAGAGGAGGCGATGATGTTCCATGTTAGCAGGGATATCCCATAGGGCTGAAAAAATTTAACCTGGTGGGAGGGTTTGGAAAGGGTAATACTGTTATTCCATGATTCCTAAGGTCGGTTTGTTTGTGACGTGAAGCATATTAGGAAATAAAACAAAGGAAAGCGTCCAGTGTGTGACCTGACATACATTGTAAAAACAGTGCAATTCTTCACGTAGGTTGATGTAAATTGCACGCAACGAAACTGAAAAAGTCACTCTTTTAAATTCAGCAGAATTTTTTTTGAAAATAAGTGATCCGGTTATCGCGCGCCATGTTGTCAATCTGAGTCGTCTTGTAACTTACCCTCAATATGTCAGTTTTGAGTAAAAACACTTAAGGGTGTATATCTTTCAAGAATATTTGCTAAGAAATGAAACAAGATCACTTACATGATGGCGATGTGCAAAATATTATTTTCGGAAAAGGAAAGCAATGGGGCATTTCGATACACAGACTCACGCAAAGAAAGTTCACTTTTTAGCTTTTTTTTCGTTACTCGCAGTATCCCCATGTGATATCCATTCATATACATTCCAAGCACCAAGTATTGTATGTAGGAAGGTATATGCCAAGAAAGTAGACAACACAATATAATGAAATCATTATTTTTCATACAAAACAAGTTTATTAGGTTCATTAATCGCCATCGTCATTTCAAGTTTTTTTTTGCAAGATAATTCCGTATTTTTACGTGTGTAATAACAGGAGTTTAACATAAAACTAAACGAATCCCTTAGGTCGATAGATTAATTTTATTTCATACTACGTACTAAATTTGATAGATTATTGACTATTAATATTATTAACACCCTTATTCTTTTGGTTAATAATTCATTATAGAACATACATTCTATATCATTTCTAATATACATTTTACATCCTAAATAATAAAAATGTTAGTTTCAATGTATTTCTTAAATAACAGAAAAATAATAAAATGCGTTAATATTAATACAATTAATATTAATTAAAGGCTATACACAATTTTCTTTGAGGTGCTAAATACTTACTGGCTGTTGATAATGATATATTGCACCTTGCACCCAATATTTTTTTTATTTTTGGATTTTTTATACTTGTTTTTAATTTTCTTTAGCCACAGTGTACAAAACGGCCAATGTATATGTTCATATCGTGTTTTTTTCATCACCAATTTTACAAGATGCTACATACTATAATTCTAGATATACACAAAAAAAATTCTATCGGTTCTCACAACCGTTATTTGGCTTTTAGAAGTATATATAAACATTTTTATATCCACAAAAATTATACAAATGCATCAAAAAGCTATATGTATAAAACACTGTGTACAATTTTTTATCTTAATCAGCAGCAAAACATTTTTATTACAGAAAAATGTTCTTCGATGATATACATAAAGCTACATATTTATTTTAGAATATAGAGAAAAGAAGGAGAGAGAGAGAATTACAATACAATACATCTATCCTATGTTTTTACCACTAAACAGTTGTCATTCTTTCTACAATCACCATCATGTTGAATTAAAGGCATTTTTGATCATAAATTCGCTAGATTTACTCTAAAATTAATTCAAGTTTTAGCCTAACATTGCAACAAGTACAAAAAAGTTCTTACACGAAATGGCACAGATTTTGTAGTCAATAAAATGCTATAAGATAAAGTAACGCAAACGAATACTGAGTGTAAATTATGCTTTACAAGAAAAAAACAAATTGAAATTATTATAATACATCATTACCACATGTCACTTTATTACAGAAAGATTATTAAGATGAAGCGGTAATGCATAAAAAGTCAATAAAAATATATAACATATTTTGATCTTTGATAATCTCTACCAAGCACAGTAACAGAAAATCAATGAAAAGGCACCAAAAAATTGTAATTGAATGTGAATTTTCGTTTTCGTAAGTGACAAGTTATTTGTCGTCGTAAGTGATATCGTAATTATTTTCTTTACAAGGCATCTCTAAAGTCAACAATGCGTATAAATGGTTGGACAATCCAAATGTAGCATTGCGAACAAAGTGGTACCTAGGAAAGAACTACAAAACTAAATGCTATAATGGAAAACCTTCTAAGTTATCGTCTTTGTTCATCTTGCTTTTTTTACCACATAAGACCAGAAGAAAGTACGGTTATTATATAAAGATTCACAAGATCAAAAAAATCGTCAGTTTTTCCTTTGAAGAAAGAATGTACATAAATTCAACTGATGAATTTGAAGAAAGTCATATTTTAGAAATCCTTTGTGAATTGGTTTTTCTATGAACTTTTTTTTCTCAGATATGCAAAATACAAAAGAATACCAATACCATAAAAGGAGCGTATGTAGGTCTGCAGCTTCTCTTCTTATAACTGTAATCTTCTTTTCGGAGATTGTCGTCTGAAAGCCAAGAGCTGGAGCACTCATTTTGGAAATCATGGACTGAAAACTAGAAGTGAATTGAAGCGGAAGCTGTACAAATACAAGATCTTACTCTCGTTTAGCTTTTGAGGTGGACTTTGTCAGTGATGATATGACATGTTTTCGCTACTTGCTCCATTGGTATTGTATTGTAGGTAGTGTAGTAGAGATGAAGAAAAGGAGCTGATGATGATATTACTACGTGCCTTTTCTTCCTCCTTATTTGGTTGTAGAGAATCTACTTGTAGTTGTGGTTGTTGTAGTGGTTCCTGGTGTATCACTAGCTAATGAGAAGGAAACGTTAGATCCGGACGGTGTCCTAGCCCTAACAAAGCAAACAAACGCATATTTTAATTGCATTAGCCTTCATACACAAAAGAATGGTAGGAAATTGAAGTGTCTACTCCTTCAATTCATCAAATGATCAGAAATACAAAAGTTTATGCACAATAAAATACTCATTACACTAGGGTCCCTAAGGACTAAGATCTTTTACAAAACAAATCCAATTTATAAACGCATCCAAGGGTAATGGACACAAATTTGAACAGAGCATGGACACAGCGGTTCACTTACATTGACGGGGTGAAATAGAGTAAAACTAATTTAAATACAGTAATTGAGTTTTGTACCTAGTTGACTGTGATACTGCCACCGGAATATTGCTAGTAGAAGGAGTTCGAGATCTGCAAGTTATATAACCAAGCAAAATGTCCGGCAAAATTGATTAGAGTGTTAATTTATTTTACTTTCCCAGGTAATTGGTTATCAAACAACAATAATTAACCCTTAATGAATTAAAGTCAATTCGATTTTTTTTATTTACCTTGGAGCGGATTGCGTTCCTGGAATATTACTAGTAGAAGGAGTACGAGATCTGAAAGTTATTGTTTTGAGCATGTTAACACGTAATTTTACAATGTACATCAATTAATAAAATAGATAGTTAAAACCAGGAAGGGTATAATTAAGTTTTTCAAATGTAAAAGTTAGTTAAGCATTTTGGTTACCTATCAAGGCTTGGCTCGCCGGAACCAGCTCCGCCAACGAACCTTGGTATCCTATTAGTTTACGGTACAACAAGTAATTTTTTATATTAGAAAGTGAAAGTTATTATGATTATCATTTTGTTTGGGCTGACTGACTCAAGCCATATAAAAGATTAAAGAGAATACGGCATCTTCAAAAGAAAATGCTCCTTTTGACAGAAACTTCAGAAGGAGAAAGTAGTAAAAGCATAAATATATTGGTTTTGTGTATTAGTGAGTGGGGTTACCTTGAGCCACTATTGTTTAATGATGATACTGAATGAATACTGGATACAGACCCCGTCCTTTTGATTGGGGTTGTGCTGGATGGACGCGTGAATGAATGAGCCCTGTGTGTATGGATTAGATTGTCAATAATTTACTGTTTAGTTCAATTTTAAAATTCCAGCCCAAATGCATTACTATTATTTCCTACTATAATTGTAGAAACATGATATATATATATAAATCTAAAATATATATGTATGTTGAGTTAAAAAATTAAAAGCACGTCGTGGGGTTTTATAATCCCTAAAAGCAATTTAATACGTCATATATAATATCTTGGATGAGTAATTGTTCATATATTACTCTCAATGGAATGATTTTTTTTAAACCACAAAGGTTTTACTACGTAACTCGCCTTTAGCATTTTCTCCTCTCATGCATTTTATATGAACTCATTTTGTATGAAGTTGCGTGTATAATTCTCCTGTGATCATTTTCTTACCGTTCTTGGCTAGGTCCTCGTCCCCCATTAACGTTGGTATTAAGCGAGAAAGATGGTCTAGATGAAACTGGGGTAGAAGTAGCTAAAGGTCCTCTTGAGCTGCTGCTCCCTCCGAAGGCAGTTCCGGCGGAGCCTCTCTTCAAACTGGCTGACCTTCTTACTGGTATTCTGCTACCGGCATCATCTAAACACGCAAAAATAAAGCATTATTTAACGAAGAAAAGCAAATTCTAAGTACAGCATAATGACATGAAATCATTAAAAAGGAAAGGAGACATTAACAAAGCAAGTGCCGTTTTACGTGCCATCAAAATGCATCGTCAAGACGGATTGTTACACATGCGAAATATTTCCCACGTAAATACACATTCGTAAATTACCTGTACTATCCAGGGATACATTAGATCCAGCCCGACTGGGTGGTTTACTACCAGCTCTACTACCTGGTTGACTACCGCCTTTAAAATAATAAGAAATTAAAACAAAAATAAAAAATAATTCAAACCAAACAAAAAATATATGAGAAAGTCTATTTTGCCTGTAACTCAAACCCAAAGAAAAAAAACGCAGTAAACTAAACAATAAATGATTAAATGGTTTTGTCCTACACGTGCCACTACTGAAACCCACACATCCAAATTATAATAAATCGATGGGGGCAATTTGAGACGACAAAGGGTAAAAATCTCTTACAAAACAAACATAACTTGTGCCTATATATTGCCTATCTCATCATCTTGTGAAAACTCTCATCCATGCATTAAAGTAACATTTTCCGTGTCTTCATTCAACAAGAGCCAAGAAAAGAGAAAGTCTCTCGTGGAGTGCAAGTGCATTAACCTAGATTAACTCTTGTCTGGATACTGGATATCATCACATCCTCAGACATTCCCCATTCCCCTTCCACTTCGCAGTTAACAAGAGAACGACTTGCTGTGTCCTCTTACCGCTTGTGCTTGTGGGCAAAGGATTAATAATTTTGGAGGGCGATCATCCCAAAAAAACGAGAGATCATTTACTATTACACAGTTTTTTCCTTTCCTGTGTTTGTCTTAACCAGATTGGGTTGCTTTGCTACTCGTGAAATTCAGAATGATACTACTACTCAATCTTTTCAGTTAGATTGCAACCGGCAGGCAATATATCACGTAATTACAGATTACAACACCGTGATGACTTGTTCCTGTTCTACCCTACTATCTAGGCCTAACAGACCCCAACATGTTCGTAAGCTCATCTTATTTGTAAAAAAACGAAAAACATTCCCCAAACTTTATGAAACGGCTATAAATATAATTTGGTATTCCAGTCTTGTAAAACTAATTATTATTATGTTCTAGTAGAACTACATTACTATTTTTACAGATTATATTACAAGACACCGAGAGAACTTTTTGTGGGTTTAACCTAACTACTTCAGATGAGAAAGCAGTGACAACATGTATGCACATTCGCACGGCCGGTTATATAGGCCTACATGTATACTATAGACTATTAAATAAGTACCTTCCTAAAACTATGTGACAAGATACAGAGAAGAATGTTTACTTAACGGAGCTTTAATAAATGTTACTTACGTCCTGGTCCAGCGGAAGACTTGCGGGGCAACCGAGATAGAGAAAATCCATCATCGGAGAAAGTGCTGTCAGGAGTGGTGCGGTCTGTGGAACGAGCACGTCCACCCATTGGAACACTTCTGATACTCCTTTCCTTAACCTAGAAAGAGAATGGCATTGCGGTTGTGTTTGCGAAGGCGGAAGAAACACAAAAGAAAACAAAACCACAACATTATTATCATTGTTTCATGGTTTTAAAAGATATAACATTTATCAGACAAGAGGAGACTGAGGAAGCGAGTATCTTTCCGACACAGCTATTTACAAAAAGCAGCTTTACTCATGTCGCAACTAAAGTATCATCATCAGAAGCAGCAAGCAACTTTACAAACTACAAACTACTTAGTTCTTCCAGTAAATTAAAACTGCTACAAAAACTTGTGAGGATAAGAAGGGCGAAAGTCGAAAAGACGATGTTGATTACAAGGAATTCTTGCCTGCAGGTGAATACAAAAAGAAGACTTAACATACAAGATATAATTGATAACATTTATCAGGTTGATTGAAGTTAAGGTAATGAAAATAAACTACATAATTTTGTTTGAATGGTGTATAGTACGTCAACTAAACGAAAATATAATGATTAGATTAAAACACTAAAAACAGACTTCATGCTTGTGAAGATTCAAGTATGCACACTTCAAATATTATATTTTTCAGTAGTTTAATGCTTACGCATTTAATTTACACAGGAATTTAAAAATGACCCAGTATAGAGGTACTGCTGACAATCGTTATTCCCGTCTTTAATTTAATTGTCAACAATTAGAGATAACCAATGCATGAACTTTTATCTCATTACACTAGATTTGCATGCATGGTATATAGTGGTGATTATTTTCAGGTCTGAAGTTGTCATCGACTAAACTTTAGATAAGTATTGCTAGATAATTCGTTTTGTCAACTGGAAATCGTCTTATATGCCAGAAGAATATGTAGATAAATATAAGCAGCAAGTAGTATAAATTCTGATTCTACTGAGGGGTAAACTGAGTAAAACAGTAAAAAAGCTAGATGAAAGTAGAACGGGAAATGTGTTTTATAAGTGTTAGTTAAAATGAATTCGCAAACTAATTACATGTCATTTGACTATAATTACAGTAGGCAAAAAACATTCTGCATGACATGCGGCTACCTATATAATTAACCAAACATCAACTCATCAAACTTGTATTGGGAACTACGGTTTTGGCATTCCATTTTATAACAGACACACTTTAAATCAAACAGGGAGTCATGCTTTCAAACTAGCTTTTCACTCAAACAAAACTTTTCATACAACGTTTATACCACCAACCCATTGATAAACAGGCTTCCAGTTCGAGTTTTGCTTTAGTGTTCTTGGAAATGAGAGACAAGAGGAAGATGCTCCAAAGGCATCAGAATGATATGGTTCTGAGCAACGTCTATGCTGATATTTGGAAATGTCCTCATTTTTCCGTATGCTTTCAAATATTGGCATCAGTTGTGCAAGTATTAGGTCCGCTATTAACACAAATATATCATGACACATAGAGATACACAAGAACATATACAGATCAGATTGCTACATCATGAATTGTCCAGTCCATCCGATTTCTGAGCCCTATCTACTGTCTATCACCATTTCTAATTGTTAGTATTATCGCCACACACGCATACTTACCAATTTCACGCACCACTTAGTACACAATAATTATTTGAAAGTGATTTTTATTGCAGAGCAGTGAGGGAAAAATTCTCATGAAAAACGATTATATTTCTATGTTTGCACAGTACCGACTTTTGAAAATCTGTAAGAAGCTGCTATAAAGCTATTCCAACTAAATAAGTAGGTTGCTGCCACTAGATTGATAAGTATAGAGAAAAGCTGTGAAGGAAAACTTTGTACGCATCCAGGAAAAACGAGTGACAACTAGACTGAAGCAACAACAGTAAAGTACATAGCTACAGCTAGACTATTTTAAAAGTAACCTTTGTTATAGGTCCTGCGGTTGGGAGGGACTGTGCAGATCTATTGCCACTCTGGCTCGAAACACTACTGGCTCCTGTGGTACCAGGTTTGGCTTTAAAAGCTGTCATGGTTTGGGATACACCATCAGCCAAGATGAACTGCTCTCGGAGTTCGATATTTGTACGGCCTTTAGCTACATTACGCCAAGAGAAAATCAAACAAAAACACAAAATAATATACAAAAATTCTACACACAAATTATCAGTTTAGTGATAAAATGAAAATAAATAAAATCAATAGTATAAATAATAATGTTAAAGCAAATTTTCTATGAAACTTATAAAATAATAAGAAATTGTTGGTCAGCAAACAAAAGTCAGATAGGTCATCAAACCAATAATTGTATAATTGTTACCAAAAGCATCTCAACTCAAACTCAATGGTTTTTTAAATCATAAGAACTTATACTCAAACCAAAATCAAACAAACAAATTAAACTTTATACTTTGTCATGCAATAAAACAACTTTTGATCTAATAACAACACAGCAAAATCAATCAAAAACAAACAAAAAATGCAACTCCAATGGAGAAGAAGTGCTGGCTTGAGGTTGCAATGTACAAAATACTTTTCCAAAGTCTTACAAGTACAATGTCTGCACGGAGATCCATAAGATCCATATCCAAAGGAGGGACAGTATGATCTACTGTCCCTATCATGGTCCAATGATGAACCAATTAATTCAAACGCGAATTGTAAAACCACTTCAAATCGACAACAATGTGTGTAGCGTTTTGTTAGCGTATACAAGAAAACCAGAGAAATAACAACTGTCATTTAATACACTTTCTTCACAAAAATTTCATTTTTAAAAGTTGAAAAATATGCACACAATTAAAACAAACAATTTAACTCATTAAATCCTGGCATATTGACATGAAACTAACGATTTTTGATAAATTCAACAAGAATTTTCCTGTGATTCTAATTAACCTAGCTAGAACATTTATCTTTGAATTATTATGACTGACGAAATATGAAAATGTTATTAATAAAACGTGAATATAGATTAAGACAAATAGCTTACCCCTGCATGGATCATTCTTCACCAAAAACTCATCAAGGGCAACCCAACCTCCACCAACACGAACCATGACAGTAGAACGAAGGATTCTGACCAATCTAAGCTTTTGACTGTCTCCAAACTTAAAAAATATAAGAAATAAAAATCATTAATATTTAAAAGGTTCAAACATTTTTCATTTCCTGATGCTGTTGTACTTACTCTGTATTTTCCCTCTCCAACTTGGAAGACACGGAATTTCTGGCGACATGTGCACTTCATGACTTGACGCTGCACCTCGTCATCAATGACATCCCCTTCGCTTACGGGTTTCTTGTCAAGCCAATCAGGTCTCAAAGCAGCGATAAATTCCATGTAGTCAATCAAATGATCACCGTGGTCGAACATGTCAGCAACGGCATTCATTTCAAGTCGGCTAGTTGGGAATTCTGTAAAAAAAAGTATCACCGTAAATTCCAGATAATCCTCTTTTATAACTTGACAGCATACATATGTAAGTAGGTACAGAAAATTTGCTTACTGGTCTTCATGATCGCGTCAATAAATTCCTCTCTGGGAATTAATCCGTTGTTGTTACGATCAATCTTACGGAACAAATCAGTTACTCGTGACTTCTTGTGGTTCATGAATTTCAAGAACTGTCCAAAAAATAAATATTTTTAGTGCGTGCTACATTTCGCAAAAAATATAATTAGCTAAAATAAAAATTCAGTTCACTTACGCGTTTACGCCAATCTTCCCAACTGAAGTTCTTCACTTTATCCAACTCTAATAGGTAGTTGTACTTATCCTGGAGTCGGCGTTGTCGCTCCCAGGCCATCATCCAGACATGCTTCCACTTGTCCCAAAGAGCCTTTACGCGTGGACTCTTGATCTGAGGCTCGATGGCTTTGCTATAATTAGAACACGGCAGCAATAAAATTTATATTAATATTCCCTTCAAGACTCAATATTCAACATTAATTTTTACCATTAGTATATTTATTATTCGGGTAAAATTCAACAAAATTATCTACGTGAATTAATCACAATTAATAACATTGATTACTGAGGGACGAATTACCAATTTGTTACAATCAATTCAACATTTAAAAGTGTTAAAATAACTTCCGAACATTTGGTTTGGACTTAAAACAGATTAAGTGTTTTACACACGATAATTAAATGGGAATTTTTGTGATTTATACATATTACAGAAAAATGTGAAACGGGAGTGGGACAACCTTATTAATCCAACCTAAAACACCTTTGTTCATTACTACAATATGTACAGAGTACAGACTATATGTTCAACCATATTGTGACACCAAGACAGGAGTAATTCATATTAGAATCATTATATCTAATTAAATTCCGGAAAAGGAAACCCAATTCACACCCAAATTAAACTACTACCACCACCACCCAGATACGCTAGCCCATAACCCAACCCCAATTGATAAAAAAAACATAAATTACAGGAGAAAACCAAACTAAAAGTAAATGAAATACATGCAGAGACCCAAATTTCATGCATAGAAAATCCCTTTAAGCGATTATTTTTAAATACCAAGCTAATTAAACTAAAATAAAAGATAAAATAAGCTCATTTTTTACTGAAATTTACCTTCCCCTCCGATCGAACCTTGGTCCAATGTGGGCAAACATTTCTGGCGATTTTTCTCGTCCAGGACTACACAGAAATGTATATAGAGCTTATATTTGTGTACACAGCAAATTTCTCGGAGCATAATTCTTTAAAATATTTGCATAGCACATGCACAAAGGTGCTAGTAAAGCTACTAACAAGCGCATAAAATATCAAAACCAACCTTTCCATGCGTGACATGGGAGTGGATTCCCGTGACCCGATAGTTCTAGCACTATACAAGATATCACATAATAAAAATACACTCAATAAGAAACAAAACAAGCAACAATAGAAAAGCGTGCGTTTTAACAAATCAACCATGCTGACATGCATACTTCTAACTTTACATAACATAAAAATGCAATTAAAGTTACAAGAACAGGTAAAACATAACACACACAAAATGTAACAAATGTTCATGCCAAAACATGCATTGTTGTACAATAACAAACATAATCAATACATACAGATAAATCGCAAACTAAAACAATAAAATATAATTATGAAGCCAAACCTCAATCTACGCTGAGCCAAATCCAACTCAGGCGACGCTTCACGACTATCTCCACTGTAAAAATACAAAAAATCATATACGGGATGCACTAAAAACGCATTAAATAGTAACAGGCGATTGCAGTACGAGAAGCTATTTTTTAAATTTAAATTTGTTCAACTCAAATTAAGACATTCCATTAATACATATAAAATTATAAATAAATCTCCCCCATTATTCCCACTAATATGCTCCAGTGAATATATTTATGATTTTAAGGTGTGTATTAGCCTGAATGGAACTGTAATTCAATTATCATTACTGATTCTAAAGTGGATCAAAACCAAAACTTACCCTGGTGTTATACTGCGCAATCTACCACCTGGCTTTCCTTTCTGTCCAGGACCACTTGGGCGGCTACTGATAAGCTTGGGCTTGCATACAGCATCGATTTCAGCTTGTCGTTTCGCCATTCCTTCCATAAACTCTTTGTGCTCCTTGATCAATACTTGAATTTGACCAAGGTCATCAGGAAGTGGCTCGGCTTCCAACTCTGTAAGCGTGTCTTCACATCTCTGCAGCCATGCCATGAGCTCTTCAAGCAGTTCATCCATTCCTCTGAGCGCAGCCAAATGGGCTTGTAACTTTTGTTGTCTTTGTAAAGCCCAGGATGAGATTTCGTCCCATCTCGACTGGATAATGGATATCCAGTGTTTGATCACACTAACAGCGTCTGGATGCGCCTTGGCCAAAATACTCTTCGCCCAGTCAATGGTTTCATTCTTCTCCCTTTCCTTGAGAGCCAACTCCTTCATGAATTTATCTTGTTCTTCGAGCAGCTTTTGAGTGGTCTCCTCATCCTCTGGCAGCTGACCAGCAAATCTGAGTTTCATTTCGGCATCGCTCAGATACTCCAAAAGCATATGAACTGCCTTGTGGAGCTTCTCGGCTTCTTTAAGTGCTTGTTCCAATCTTCGTGATTTGTGGTCACACTTGCCCCTGATTCTTTCGAATGAGGTCTTGACTTCCCGAATGCTAGCTTGCAGCCTGCCCTTCTCCTCTGCCGTTGCAGTTTCCATAAGCTCTTCAGCAGTTTGTACTATACCTTCCATTTGACCACGTCTGTTCTCTAGTTCTTCCTCTATCTTCTTATGTTGCTCCACGAGAGCAGTCACAGTATCAAGATCA